>CAVNYN010288691.1:0-28236 GCA_963692815.1 Nyctanthes arbor-tristis | reverse complement strand
TGTTAGATTCGAACCTGAATATTGTTGCTACAGAGATTGTTAATTTTGATTCTGAATTGTCTCATTACAAGACAATAGATGGAGTTTATCGGGACCCTGTGGTTAATGGGAGAATTGTGTCGCCCACTATAATGTGGGTCGAAGCTCTAGACCTTGTGCTTCAGAGGCTTCAGAAATCAAAATTGGATTTTGCAAAGATTGCTGCTGTTTCTGGTAGTGGACAACAACATGGCAGTGTGTATTGGAAGAATGGGAGTTCCAAAATATTGTCATCGTTTGACCCGAAGAAACCATTGGCCGATCAACTTGGTGATGCATTTTCCGTGAAGGAGTCTCCTATATGGATGGACAGCAGCACCACTGAACAATGCAAGGAGATTGAGAAAGCTGTTGGTGGTGCATTGGAGTTATCTAAGCTTACTGGTTCACGTGCATATGAGAGATTTACAGGGCCACAAATTCGGAGGATATTCCAGACACAACCGGAAGTTTACCAGAATACAGAAAGAATCTCCCTTGTCAGCTCCTTCATGGCATCACTGCTGACTGGTAGCTATGCTTCTATAGATCAGACTGATGGTGCAGGGATGAATTTGATGGATATAAAAGAGAGATCTTGGTCCAAAATAATAATAGAGGTTTGCCATATAAATTTGAACTGCAAATTTGTAGCACTTTCTTGATTTACTTGTGTGCATAAATCTATATGTAACTAATAGTTGACTAGATTAGCTTTACTATTTAACAATTACTCCAATGGTTATCATTTTTAGTTTTCAGCCAAATATCCTCTTTCTTTCAATTGTTTATTTTATTTTATTAATGGTTATCTGTCTGTTTTAGGCCACTGCACTAGGCTTGGATGAAAAGCTTGGCAAGCTAGCTCCTGCACATGCTGTAGCTGGTCTAATTGCTCCTTATTTTGTGGAGAGGTCAGCGGTAACGTCTGATTATGGTGTTTGTTATAACTTCTGCAAGAAAAAAAGGGGGTGGTTGGGCTGAAGTGTTGATGCTACATGGTATTTCCATTGGCTAGTAGTGGGAATACAACATTTTAACTATAATAATTGATGAATGAAGGATAAGTATCAAGAATGAGACCTCATGGATATTTTATTGTTCCATGTGCTTGTACGAATCCTTGTTTCTTTTTGGCTTTTGTTTCTTCTTTTTCTTTCTTGGTTCATTGCTTCATTAATCTGTCTGATCTCTTAGTCATTTGGTCAACTGCTTGTAGGTACCAGTTTGACAAAAACTGCTTAATCATCCAGTGGTCTGGTGATAATCCAAACAGCTTAGCAGGTGAACTTTTTCATATTACTCCTCACATAATTTTATTGATAAAACCTTCATTAATGATCTGTTTGTGATTGTTGGCCTTTAGGTTTAGTTGTTTCTTGTTCGATTATCCACTGGTTGTCTATAAGGCTGCCAGCATAAATTTCTGTTTATTGTGATACATTACTCATGAAATTTTACTTCTAGTTCACAGATCGGGCACCATATACAGTTCACACACTCCCTTTTCCTCCCTCCACCCCTAAAACCTATGGATATTGTGGTAAGGAATCAGGGATCCATATTTATACAGAGCTGGGTTTCTTTTCTACCTGGACTGCATTAGCCTTCTCTTTAGTTCAATCTCAATCTTAACAAATGTGTTTATAACCTGTTTTTTACATAATCTGTTTAAATGATCCGGTAACTGATCCAAATATTATCAAGCTCTACTAGCTTGCAGTATTAAGCCTAATTGGTTTTTGAAAGAGCAGTCTATTTTATGCAGGTTTAACTCTCAATAGTCCTGGGGATCTAGCCATCAGTCTAGGTACTAGTGACACTGTAAGTTGGCCTCCTATGTATGCATTAAGATTGTACTGCCATGTAAACAATATGATATCTCTGTCAAGTCCTAAAATGCTTGATAAACTAATGATGCATTCTACAAAATTTAAAGCTGACACTCCATTAATTTTTCGTCTCCCCTTTGAAGGTTCACATTATGAACTGAGGTTGTCAATTACTTGGGCATGTCTTATAGCTTGAAAATTATAGATTTCCTCTAAACATCACTAGTTGGTAACAGTGATCGATTGAGCCACAACATGGACAGTACTTTTGAAAGTTTAACCACTTACCATATCTCTCGCTCTTCCTGATTTTGTACACACACACATATATACATACACACACCTAATTGCTTAAACTCGATATATATGAAATTCAAACTGATTGAATGCCTATACATTTTAGGTTTTTGGGATCACAACTGAACATAAACCGAGCTTAGAAGGGCACGTCTTCCCTAATCCAGTGGATCCAAACAGCTACATGGTTATGCTGTGCTACAAGAATGGGTCTTTGGCTCGTGAAGGTACAACAAGTAGCAGTTGGGATCCTGTAAAATAATCTGAAATTTGTTTTTTAATGAGATATCACAACTTCGACAGATATAAGGAACCAGTGTGCAGATAAATCTTGGGAGGTATTTAACAAATATTTGCAGCAAACTCAGCCTCTAAATGGTTAGTGAGAAGTTATTTTTATTATTTGTACATCCAATGATATTCTTCTGTGGTTTCTAATGCTTTTTCTGTTCACAGGTGGAAAATTAGGCTTTTATTACAAGGACCACGAAATCCTTCCTCCCCTCCAGGGTGAGCATGAGCTTACTTTCTGATTATGTTAGTAAAGATTTGCTAGTATAATTCTCTCAGTCGGGAGCACTAATTTCTCATGCTTAATATAATGACACTTTATTTATAAGAATGCAGAACTCTCGTTTTTCATTTTAACTTGATACAAAATTGGCAAGAGACCAATGGAAAACTTGGACCTAAATTATTTTTCCGTGTTATCAAAAAAGACTATATAAGCCGTTCATGTTTTCACCCCTCCCCCACTACACGCGCGCACACACCAATTATATATAGAAGGCGGGATCCTTGTAAAACATTTGGTTTCCCATTTTGTCCTATCTTTTTTTCTCAATTCCTATTTTGCCCCTATTACTTAGTACACCTTATTTCTTAAAAGTGATTAATCCTTTTTGCCCTCTTTATTATTTGCTATGAAACTTCAAAACCTTTTTTTTTTTGTGGTTAATTTCAATTCCTTTTAGTTTAATATTCAATTTCAATCACCCACCCAACTTTCATTTACTATCATACAATATCGTCAATACATTTTAGATAGCTAAAGAATTTCTTTTTTTTAACCATGTTATCACCATCATCACTAATGAAAGAACAAAATAAATACTCGAAAACCATTGCGTGGTTGCCATTCCTATTCTTAATAATTGTAATTGTCATTTAAATGATAACCAGAAATTAACAATTGTTTGCTTAACAATTTATAATTAAAATATTTGTTACTGTTATGTGATTAATCTTCTGTTATAGTATGACGCGCAACACACGTCTAAATTACTCGTGTGTGTGTGTATATATATTTGCAAATGATTGACTTGTGAAGCTTGCAGTTGGATTCCATCGATATGTTCTTGAGAATTTCAATGGGGAGTCTTTAGATGGAGCAAAAGAATGTGAAGTGAAGGAATTCGACCCTCCTTCTGAGGTAACCAAACAGATCATCTGGAGATGCATGGAAAACAGAAATTAATAGTATGATTAACATAATTAGTTATCTAGGTCCGGGCATTAGTCGAGGGCCAGCTACTTTCTATGCGAGCTCATGCTGAGAGATTTGGCATGCCTTCACCTCCAAAGCGAATAATTGCTACTGGTGGAGCATCAGCAAATGAGTTCATTCTAGGCTCCATAGCTTCAATTTTTGGATGCAATGTTTTTACAGTTGAAAGGCCAGGCAAGTAAACGTGTCCGAGAGGAAACATTAGCCCGTTAGGGACTTCTGTGCTTCCTAGCTTCCCTTTAGTGCTGTAACGAACATTTCTCTTCTTGCTTTTACAGACTCTGCTTCGATGGGAGCTGCATTAAGGGCCGCTCATGGTTGGTTGTGCAACAAGAAGGGCAATTTTGTACCAATATCATGCATGTATATGGACAAATTGGAAAAGACATCTCTCAATTGCAAACTTGCTGCAACTGCTGGAGATCAGCAACTTGTGTCCAAGTATGCTTTATTGATGAAGAAAAGAGTCGAAATTGAGAACCGCCTCGTTGAAAAACTTGGACGGTTGTGATTCCCCGGTGAGTAGGGGTCTAAACAGTTTCCGAGAATATAGAAAAAGCATGTGCTTGTACTCCATTTTGGCTAATGGAGTTTTCCAAGTTGAATGAGGATTTTGTCCATTCTAGTATTCTCTTGAAATTAGATTTATGCTCTTACTCTCACTCTGAATAATGTGCTGTAGATAATGATTCGGGCATGGTTCTCTTGGTTTTAACACACTCTTCAATCAACATGTTTATTTCGTTTTTTTTTTTTTTTTTTGCCGTGTAAATAGTGGAGAACTCTATCGTCCCCAATATTCTCCTCTTAAGGTTCTCTCCCAAATTTTTCTCTATTCACTGCTTACCAAATGCGAGAGTTGATTATTCCAGTCTCTATCTGATAATACGCATCATATTTTACAGCAACATGGCTTTGCAGTTTACAAAGTGCTGGTAGAAAATGGTGTTCTGTTTCCGTAATTTGATTAAAGGAAAATTACTTATAACTTAAACGTTGTTATTTTTGATATTTGCATTTCGCACATTGCATTCTATAGAATGGTTAGCAAGAAACACTTTGTATTAACAACACTTAAAAAGCTACAAATTGGGAGGGCCAGAAGAGACCGAGGTAGGGATAGAAATGGGCGGTGTGGTCGACCATGCCCCACGACATTTTCAGTTCGACTTACCTCATCTTGGATCCAGAAACGGGTGAGACGCGACGGGTTTCGGTGCACGGCAAGGCAACTTTTTACTTGTTATGGGCCTCTTTGTTTTCCCATCCATGCACACCAAATGGGTGGGAAGATTTTTAACAAAAATTTCATGAAGTTTTTGAAAGTTTTCGTCTTCTTTATTTTACCTTTTTCTGAATAGAAAGTCATACTGTGGTGTACTAGTAAGAAAAAAATTAGGACCCGTTTAGTTATATTTATAAAATCAATTTATAAAGGAAATTTATAATGAGCAAAAATGAGTGGTTGAGATTTAATTAAAATTTGAAATGTGTTGCAATTTTTGAATAATTATCAAATCAATAATTAAATCATGACAGATAAATTTATAAATTACAAAAATAAAATGTACCAAATAAGCCCTTAATTGGACTTTTCGTTGTAATAGTTGTGTCATTGATACCAAATGACGGAACTTCCACTTGTCAAAAGGACCCTGAGATATCGGATTTCTTTTCATTGTACCTTTTTCTTGCTGCAATGGAGGACTACTATCTCCCTCGAGAATCTTTGTTCCTTGGATTTGACTGCTCTACTCAGTAACTCTCTCTCTCTCTCGTCATTAATTTTTCATTGGTATAATCCGTTGACTACTGCATATTGTATTGTGTTGGATGCTTTGTTAAGGATAACTCAGAACGTCAGAACCCATAATCCCAAAAGCGAACTGCGCCACGAATTTATAATGTTTGATTGAAGAGTATCCTATTATAGTATCCTATAATGTTTGATATTACAAACTGAACTGTTTATTAATAATCATGATGATTGATTGAATGATTAGGTCACTGAAGGCAACTGTTTTAGATGCCAACCTCAACATCTTTGCAACAGAGACTGTTAATTTTGATTCTGACTTGCCCCATTACAGAACCAAAGATGGGGTTTACCGGGATCCTCTCGTACATGGTAGGATAGTTTCGCCCCCGTTAATGTGGGTGGAAGCTTTGGATGTCATACTCCAAAGATTTGTGAGATCCAATTTGGATTTGGGAAAGATCATTGCTGTCTCTGGCAGTGCACAACAACATGGTAGTGTGTATTGGAAAAATGGGAGTTCTCGAATATTGTCCTCATTAGTTCCCTCGAGAACGCTGGTGGATCAATTGAGAGGTGCATTCTCAGTAAACAAGACGCCTATATGGATGGACTGCAGTACGACAGTGCAATGCCGAGCCATTGAGAAAGCAGTGGGAGGTGCATTAGAATTGTCGAAGCTTACGGGTTCTTGTGCTCATGAGAGATATGCTGGACCACAAATTAGGAAGTTATTCGAGACACAGCCTGAAGTTTATCATAATACAGAGAGGATTTCTCTAGTTAGCTCATTTATGGCTTCTCTTCTTATTGGTAGATATGCTTGTATAGATCAAACTGATGGGGCTGGGATGAACCTGATGGAGATTAGGCAAGGATCCTGGTCGAAGATAGCTTTGGAGGTCTGTTTCATTGCATCCCAACATACTTTCCAAAGTAGTTTCGGATTTTCATATTAGCATTGAAGCCTCATTTTAAATGAATAAATGTACCTCCTCTCGAGGCTTTTAAATAATACGACTTAGGCCGTTTGAATTGTGTAGTAGTGGATGCTCAAGTTTTGGTGCAGGAAACTTGGTTCAAACCACACCCATCGCTCCTCTATCTCCCCCTTGTTTTAAAAAAGTAATAATGATACGACTTATGCCGGGCATAGCTAGGAGTGGGCCAAACTGGGACAGGTCTACTCCTGCTGGCCCATTTTCCTGTGCATGTGGGGGTCCACCCCTGAACCTGGTCCAAGCTCTTCCCCCATTCATTGTATCAGAGCAGTTAGAGGTCATGATTTCATGTCTTACAATTGTTGGTTATGAATTGATGAAAAAACGAATTGTTCTTACAAACGAATAGGTGTATGGAAGGGTAATTTAAATAAATATAAAGTACATGCACTCTGTAGCTGCTTCAGATTTCAGACGAGGTGGTTCAAAAATAGAATATTTTATCCTAGACATCAAGTGTTTAAATGTCATTATTCATTTGTTCTTCGCGTTTTTGTGCTTATTACAGGCAACAGCACCAGGATTGGTGGAAAAGCTGGGGGATTTAGCTCCCACACATGCTGTTGCAGGTTCCATTGCTTCCTATTTTGTGGAAAGGTTGAAGTATAGACTGCTTGTTTGAGTGCTGTTATCTTTAGCATCTCTTAACAATTCGCATCGACATTATTCATTTACTCTGTGTATGGATTTGTGCAGCCTCTTCTTCTACTGTTGAAACTTGAAACTGTTGTTAAATTTACTTTCACAAATTTACTTTCAGATATGGCTTCAACAAGAACTGTTTTGTTGTTCAGTGGTCCGGAGACAATCCTAACAGCTTGGCAGGTGATTATTTCCTTTCTTTACTTCCTTTATAGTACCTAAAACTGATGGTAATGTTCTAGTCAGACTATCACGCATTAGTTTTTCGTTTGTCACTTAATTCACATCATAATGTGGTTGCTTTATGCTACATTTTATAAGTTAGATATCTGTATAATGCATCCCAAATGTTGATGGGATTTTCTCAAAGCCTCAATACTTTTCTCAACTTATCTTATTCACTGACATCCCCTCGTTCGGCGAAATTAAGAAATCCCAACCTTGGATTATTTATATAAAAAATCTCAACCCTTTTATTAGATTCACCATACCTCACCTATCTCATCAACTGATATTACGTACCTTGTTCTGTGTAAGGATCCCAATTACCGATTACTTATTTACTTATATCAAATTTCAACTATTATGTCACACTCTCCAGATCTCACCCTACACTGTTTGCTAGTATTTCACATTCAATTTCAGTCAACACTTCAATTTTCCTCCTAAAGTTGTATGCAATTGGTGCTGTTTAAATGTTAAACTTCTGTGCAATCCATCGGCGTAGTTGGGAAAATGTTTTACCACTATTTCTTCTCCCTCCTGCGGACGAGTACATTTGAAATAACACGTCACAATAAATTTTTACTTCCAATACTACTGTTTTACTGTATTTCTTTCTTTCTGTTACTCAAAATTAATTTACAACTTGACTTCGTTATTAACAAAGAATCTGTACCTGCAGGTTTGACCATCAACACCCCGGGAGATCTGGCAATTAGCCTTGGCACTAGTGACACTGTAAGTTGTTTGCCTGAACTTTTGACGGTGAAGGATCAACAGATAATATCGAGTGAGCTAAAAACATTGTTAGTCAATTAGTCAACTGGCCTTAATATAACAATGTGTATTGCCAGTTAACATTTTCTTCCCCGTTTAGCTTCACTTTTGCCCTTTTAGTACATTTGGTTTTCTGATATTTGTATTATTATAGGTTTTTGGGATATCCAGTGAACATAAACCCAGCCTTGATGGACATGTCTTTCCTAACCCAGTAGATACGAAAGACTATATGGTAATGCTCGTCTATAAAAATGGATCTTTGACGCGTGAAGGTACTTATCTGGTACACAATTATGGCTACAAGTTTTGCAAAACCAGTATTTGGATTCTTACTGACAGTGTGACACAATCTTGATAGATATTCGGAATAGATATGCAAACAAATCTTGGGAAGTTTTCAATACATATTTACAGCAAACTCCTCCTTTAAATGGTTTGTTCCATGATGATATATATATATATATATATATTGGCTTGTATAGGTGAATTGCTCCTTACCTTAATATCGATTCCTACTTGTTAATTTTTACAGGTGGAAAGATTGGTTTTTACTACAAGGAGCACGAAATTCTTCCGCCACTCCCCAGTGAGTTTATGTGCCCCCACAAAACTCCAAATGATTACTAATTCGCTAGTTGAGTTTGCAAAAAGAAGCATGTTCCCGACCCTTTATTATAGTTTCACAACCGGTTTCCAACGACAGATCCTGCAAAAATGTTCATGTCAATTGTGGCGTTCTAAAAGTTGAAGCTGTGCCTTTTCTTTTTTCTTTTTTTTTTTTTTTCAATTTGTTTGTGATCAATTGTGCAAATATAAGAAAGGTTTTACACCAATATCTGCTTTATTTGCTTATCCTACGGTAAACAGGTTCAGAAAGAAAGTTTCATTTTCCCCATTTTTTTAAATAGAACTCAGCAATCTTTTATGTGTCTACCTAGTCGGTGAGCACCATTACATTGTCGAAAATTTGGAGGATGATTTTGTGGATGGAGTGAAGGAGCATGAAGTGAAGGGATTTGATCCTCCTTCAGAGGTCTGTAAGCCTTTGATAGTACTTTTACTCAATAGTTATGGCAGATGATGAAATTGACTGATATATTCTACGGTTAGTCTATCTCTACAAGTATAACTAGACTTGCATGCAGATTCGAGCATTAATAGAGGGGCAAATGCTCTCCATGCGAGCTCATGCAGAGAAATTTGGGATGCCTTCTCCTCGACGGATAATAGCTACAGGCGGAGCATCTGTGAATAGTTGCATACTAAGCTTGATGGCTTCTGTTTTTGGGTGTAATGTGTACACTGTTCAAAGGGCAGGTAAACCATATTCTCTAATCGGTAGAGACTTGGTAACTAGCTCGAGCCCTTAAATGCTGGTTAATGTTTTTATATTTATTCACTGGAGGATTTATTCCTTAGCATGTATTCATAAGATGGTAGTTCATTGAAGCAAACAAATATTGAAATCCATCTGTTCATTTTAAAACGTCAATATTGTTAAGAGAGTACATAATCGAAGCCTTATCTATAACAAAATCTCTTTTAACAGCTTCCTTCTCTGGTTTCTAATATTGTAATTGCTAAACAGATTCTGCATCTCTGGGGGCTGCACTACGGGCAGCTCATGGTTGGTTGTGCAACAAGAAGGGGTATTTCGTACCGATCTCGTGCCTGTACAAGGACAAATTGGAAAATACATCTCTCAATTGCAAACTTGCTGCAACTGCTGGAGACCAATATCTTGTGTCCAAATATGCTCTATTGATGAAGAAAAGAATTGAACTTGAGAACCGCCTTGTCCAGAAACTTGGACGTTTATGAAAATAAAGTTGAAAAAATAAAATCTCTGTTTCATGTAGAAGGTAATATATGATTTTCGAGCAATGTATATGCAACTAACAAGATTTTGAAACTATGCCCTTCAAGATCTCAATGCATAAATAGCCAAAGTATTTATTCAGTTATTAATTAAACCTTGATTATCCTACTTGAAATGGAAACAAATGCAAGAATCTTGGCACAATATCGTCTACCAGAGGAGTGGTGGAGACGAGAAGAGGATAGAACGTCCTAATCAGAACCAGATCGGCGAAGAAAAGCATCATAAATGGAATCAAGAAACCAAAAGGAACAGATACCTAAAGCAAATTGGCATATACAATCAGGTGACTCTCAGAGCATTGATACATAGATAAAATTTCAGATGAAATAGAGAAGCCATATTTGATCAAAAAATTTGGGGACTGGCGACTCGCATATACCTTGAGACCGCATTTAGATTTCATGTTTTCAAACTATGTAATGTAACCACTTATGCTATTTGTACATACAAGGTGTACAAAATTTGTACGCTTATGCATTTACTTAGATGTCTCTAATCCTATCTCTCTTGAAATGACAACAGTTGGGGTGTGTACATATTTTTGTGAACCTTATATATTTATGTAAATATAGCATTGCTCCTTAACTAACTAGAGGCACAGAAATAAGAGAAAAAAGGTGTGTACGAAATATGAAAGAATACATTATTATACATGTAATTTGCCTTGTTATCCATTTTTTACACGGACAAGTTAGAAAAAAGAAACGAGAGAAATTAGAAAATAAAGAGAATTTTCATAAGAAACAACCTGGAAAACTATGCCTGGCTTCATCCTGTCTGCCTTTTACCACCCAAAATAACAAGGAAAATAAGGGTAATTAGTAATAACTACATTTACCAGATGAAGATGGTATTACATTTTCCAATTTCGTTTGCAACTACACCACAAGGTCCACAATGTATACATTAATAATGCCTTCAAATTGATATTTTTTCTTGAAAAGGGCAACTTCATTATTGGGTAACACAGCCCTGCTGCTGCTTCTGTCGACTGTCGTCAATGCGGGTTCTAGCAGAAAATCCCGACCATCCTATTAAAGGCTTTCTCGAGTTTTACTGTCGTAGACCCGGAAACATCCATTGAGTCCTTTTCTTTATGGGAATGCTTGTAAAGAAATAGAGAGGAGAAGATTGGAGGAATTTGTAAGAGAAATTTGATTGGTCCTAGCTAGGCTAGATGGGAATGTCACGAAGAGATTGGTTTGTGCATGTGGAGATGAAGAGCATTGGGATCGGAAATGTTGGTGGTGTGGGGGAGGTAGATTGTAGGTAAGTCGGTGAAAGGGCATTTTCAAACCTTCTTTTGTTGCTCTCCAAACCTTAAAAGACAGTGCCCCTCACATATATACTACCATTTCTACCTAATCAATTACTTGATACGGTCCTCGGGCTTCGTTTCATGCCTAGGGTACACGGCCCCTAAGCGCGAGTCTTTTCCCCAGACGAGTACCATAAAAAAAAGCGTAAGATTTTTCTCTGTAAAATATATTATATACTATAATCGTACATGAATATCATGCTGCTATTATTCCATGCTCGGTGATATAGACCACAAACAAGATATGGCCATTCTTCTGATAGGTCTCTTGAATTGGGAGGATTTATTAGGTGTAGGTCCGCGTTAATTAAGAGGTTTATAAAATAAAATATTCTCGTTTCCGTCAAAATTTCATGTACGAGTGCATTATTATTACTATTATTTTGACTCTAAAATTATGAGAAAGCTATTATTGAGCGATAAAATAATAATGAAATAAAATCGTGGATTAATATAAAAAGTCAAAAACAAGTTCCTAAGCTGAGAATAATTTGACCAAATCTGCTCCATTTACAAACGTCCCGCCTCTAATCTTGCAAGTTTGTCCATTGATTCTGCTACAACGTGAATATAATTAGGAAAATCCACAATTTTTGACCTTAAAAGGAAAAGAAAATAAAATTAAACTTTCCAACCTAGGGTTTCGCAAACTAACATAGGCGGTGATGTCTCGACTTGACTGGTAGGCAAAGACAGTAAAGAGCAAAGCACTGGCGGAGGTCCGGGGGCCATGGTGGGCTTGGCCTCTGGGCTAAATTGGAAATTTCTTTTTTACCTTGTAAAAAAGAAAAAAAAAAATTATACCTAAAGGGTTTAGTCTTGTGTACTATATGACTCACCCCTCTGCTCCACCATTCTCGCAGCGTTTGGCTCTGCCACTGAAGCAAAAGGCCAACCATTGCTTGGCTAGCTTTGCAGAAAGAGTTCATTCAAGCCTGAAAAGAGAATATTAGTCCAAGAAATTTTCAGCTTGGTGTAATTATGTCAAGAAAAATCTCCTACCAATATGTTAGCAGATTATTCTATTAACATATGACATGAACCAATAAAAAATAACATGTCCTTTATTGCCACATGATCTTCTCTTATGGTCAATGCTAATTAGTTGATATATTAATATGTCAACTTGTTGAGAAGATAGCGTACTGGTGATTCTATAACAAGGGTAATGATTTCTAGTCAATTGGCACAATAACAATGTAGCAATACATGAAACATATTGGTCAATTGGCACAATAACAACGTAGCAATACATAAAACATGTAGCAATATGTGAGAAGCTTTTTTCTTTCCTATTGGTCTACGTAAAAAGGTTAATTTTTTTTGTGAAAATCACAAAATATGCACATCATAGAGGCCGCGGTTGTAGAGGGGTTTGTGCTTGGTAAACAATTGTTTTTTGTACGTAATACTAACCAACACATATAAGAATCATAATAGCAAAATGATAAAAGATGACCCAATACATTTTGACCTTAAAATATACACACATAAATGAGAAGACAAGAACGTTATCTACCTAACTACAAAATATTAATCGAGGCCCCCTTCAACTTCTAATTAAAAAGAAAAGATAATCTTCATGGATTGGCAAATGTTCATTCATATTTAAGTACGACTATAAGACAAAGCTTTGTCCCCAACATGTAGAACAAATTTCGCCACTTTGATTGATTCATGTTCATCCACCGGCTCATTGTTCATTTGTTTGTGTGTATTATTATTTATTAATTAAAGGGGATAACAAACATCCCCAACCTTGCCACTCATTTGCACTTTCATATGCTACCTTTAAATTTGGACGAATGAGTCCCCAACCTTTGTTACGAAATTTGCACTTTCATTCATTAAGTGAAATCTTGTTATAATTAAAATTAAAATTTGAAATTAATGTACATTTAAGAATAAAGAAAAGTAGTATGTGTGTAATGACAAAACAATCATTTGAAATTTTAATTTAGAATTTTTTCATTATGAACATGTCATCTGCTGTGTAAATATTTATTTCTTCTGTGTTTTCATGTGACGTGAAGTTAAAATTAAATTTCAATTATAATGCCATTCTGTTTAAATCGTTACAAATGGATCTTAACATCTTAATAGTCAAATGCATGTATTTGAACGAAAGTGCAAATTTTGCAGAACTTCAAGACCTATATGTCTAGATTTAACAATTGAGGATGAAAGTGCTTATGAATGCAAATGTTGGGGCAAATTACCCATTTATTAAACAATTTGGATTTATTACAAATTTATCTATTAATATATACTGAACTATATAAATATAATAGAAATGTGAGGTAGAACTTGCGTCATTTTTAGGCATCACATATTTCATTTTGATGGAAATGTTCAAGAACTTCTAAGAAGTTCCCATTTATGTAGTGTGCCTCAGAGTACGCCGCATGTAACATCTCAAAAATTTCTACAAATTAAGGTAAGTAACGAAATTGTTGTTTTGAAAGAATTACTTGAATATTATTGTAAGATTGCTTGAAGATTGTTATTAATTGACGTTAAAGAAAGAATTTGGTTGACAATTAACATAAACTAAAGTGTAATGACTAAATTGACATGAACTAAAGAGGGTGAACTTACTTGAGAGATAATGCAAGGGAAAGGACTTCTTGGGCAATTTCCCGCCAAGTGTGCGGCGCCATATCGCTCCACTTGTCACGATGTGATTCATGCCACTTGTCACAATATGATTGGCGCTACTTGTCACGATATAATTGGTAGAACTCAAAAGTTATTAAAACTAGCTAAATCCTAACTATTATATAAAGAGGCTAAGGGTTTCAAAGCTTTCAAAACCATTTCATTTTCTCTTCCGACTCCAAAATTCGTCAAACTTGGCCAATGGAAGGAGAAAACCAATAAAAACCCGCCAAAATACCTATTTGTCTTTTGAAAAGAGTCCCTTACCATATATGGAAGGACTATAGCTTGAAAGATAGCTTTAATTGAGGAATATCAGGGCTTTAAAGATACTTCTTCCCGTAGATTATTCGAAGAATATTTGAGGTGGGTAACCTAATACTTTGATTCTTTTTCTACATGCATAAAGTTTTGATAAGATAAATGTGTATTTGATTGATGATTTTGATGAGCCAAACATGGATTTGAATGCATTATTATTGAAAGAAAGATTAGTTTATTGCATTTGTATCGCTAGTTAATGCTCTACCCATTTTGAATTGCTTTGTGATTGTATGGCCTTAGCCATTCTGAATTATTTCCTGCACTATGACCTATTTAATGATCCTGAAATAGGGAAGATTAGTGTGGTGTTTGTTTTGAATTGGAATCTCGGTATGGGTCTACCGGGGTTCATTGTGGATCCACTTAATTGAATTGATATGAATCTGGCGTGCACCACGGGTAGTAGTTTAACTAGTGATAGGGCCCTTTTGTGCATTGAAAAGCTTTGTACATGCAATGGTTTTCCTTGGAAATGAGTTTTATAAACGAAAGGTGAATCAAAGGATTGTGTTATTCACTGAGTACGTTGTACTCACTCCCCATTTATTACAATTTTTGTAGATAATTGAAGTTATAACAATTGAAAGACAGGGTAAGCTGGGAGTTGGATCGTGCTCGCGAATGCGAGTAGAGTTGTACATGTGCTGTAAACCTGTCCTTGAAACTATCACGAATTTAATACTTTTACGCACACCTCTATAATATATATGTTTTACATCTTATAATATATGAAACAATAGAGAGATATAATCTTTATATTTATTTGAATTCTACTTTTAATTGTAAAAGTTTTCTAATGATTTAGCACACCTTGGAAATCAATGAAATATATCTATCAATACAACTTCTTGTGTTCCATATATTTTCTTGAAAAACCTAGCGTTAATGTTTCTTTAAAAGATTGACGATTTGTTAACTTATGAAACTATCTTTGTCTATTAAACTCTGTAAGATAAAATGAATTGAATTGTTTTGCACGTCCCGTCCCCGTTATTTGAATAAAAGCTTTCGCTACAGAATTTGTAAATTTTCATAAGATATTCGGAAAATATTGTAAAGTTAACGGGGGCGTGACACCGCATGAGACAATCCACATATGAATTCATAAACCTACATGTGGATTGTCTCACGTAACGTGTCTCGATACACGGCACATGACTAGGAAGCTCTTTAATAAAACTTCTTAAATGTTCTTGAACATTATCATTCATTTTGATTTGTTAATTTCTATTTTATTGTACTTTTATTTTTTGGGACTTTTTGTGCTTGAAAAGCCCCTTTAAAATCTTGAGTTCCTAATATTATGAGTTCAAATGAGTTCAAATGATAGTTCGTTACTTCGTTTAATACACTTCTATGGCTTACCAACATGATATATAGTTAAAATAGTGGTTATGACTAATATTTCAATAAATGAATGGTCATCATTTTCCTCTCTTGGAGAGCGCTTGTTCCAATACATTGTTTGGGAACACGGTCAACGCTTTAAGTACTAATTCTTGGAGCTCTATTTTGATTTACAATTCATCGGTGGTTTTAATAGCTTTCTAAGTAGAGGACTCTTCTTTTCAGTTGCTAGTTTTAGTTTTAGCTTCTAAAATTGAATTACACTGGCCAAAAAGGCGCTCATATGTTTCCGAGGATCTTAAACTTATGAAATTAAAGACAAAAGAAAGACTCGCCATTGGGAATAACCATAGGTCAGTTTATATAGAAAAATACATCAACCATGGTTTGAACGAGTAAAGTAAAAATAGTCGTTCTAACACAAAACGTTAACCATTTCAAAGTTGCTATTCTGAAATCACAGGATTCTGGTGCCTTTAGAAACCAAAGTTTCTCCTACCTTTAAAAAAGACCTCTTAAAATATGGTCAGTGCACTCAAACTAAGGAGACCGTTTATATATATGAGAGCGCTTGTAGGCCTGCTACGCTATATTTAGCATTTTGGCACATGCCTAGCCAATGGTAATTAGTCTATTAAGTGGTGGTATGCTCCCTTTGTCCTGTTCATTAACTGTAGAAATTTTCATCAATTCTTCAAGCAAACTTCTGAGTTTACACTGTGCTTTCCGAATCTGTTGACCTTTTCTCATACTTTTCCTTGACTTCAAGTTTACTCTCTCTTACTTAAGCGTTTCTATTTTCTTCAAGCACCGACCAATCTTCAAGGCAGTTGAAACTGTGTTCTCGATTCTATTTTTATCCGCATTCAATGCTTTCATTTGTTTCAAAATGTTTTTCAACTTAGCTATTACTGTTTTTTTTCAACAGCCAACGAGTCTAGCTCTTTGGAAAGTTGTGGAATTCCCTGATATATTTTCAGACAATGTTCAACTAACTTCAAATGTTCAATTGCAGTCTCGTTAGTTTCGGCTTGAAGCAAACGACTCACTCCATCATCAATCTCTTTAAAATTCTCACGCAACAACGATTTTATGGAAGCAAAATACTCCAGCACAAATTTTCTTGTGTTACAATATTAACTTTACTTAAATCTCTATTTATTGCCCATTGTGTTTCAATGTTACAATGTTTCAATGTTTCTTGTATTACAACGTTACTAATCTTTACTTAAATCTCTATTTATTGCCAATTGTGTTACAATGTTAACGTTATTTTATAGGTGTAGTCTCCAAAGGTTGTGATGGTTTAGTGTAATTATTATTAAGTTGATCGGATGCACATTGAATATAGACATGACTTTTTTGTGCAATCAATCCTTTGGTTCCGGCTAATAAGGTTAGTATATTGCTGCAACTTCGAAAGAAGAGACGTATCCTAATCCTTATAAGGTGAATTGCTATATGGCATTGCTTCTGTTAAAACCCTTTAACCTTTAAACAACTCAACTTGAGTAATGTCTGTGTCGAATTAGATGCGGGATTGGTTTATGATACACTCAACAGCTTGGCGCCTGATTTATCCTTATTTGGCCTAGTTATAGATGACTGACAAAAGTTATGTAATGAGATGTTGGCATCAAATCTCGTGTTCGTGGATCTGCGAATCAAGTAGTTTATCGTCTTACGATAGCCTCTGATTCTTTATTAAGTCTTTTTCAATGGGCTGGGATCGCCCACTCTGATTCATGATGTAAGGACATAATAATGAATAATTGTTATTTCTTCAAAAAATAAAAAGTTTAATGTGTTAAATTGGGTATTTTATATTATTTATTATATTTAAAAACATGTCAGAAATGCAGGATTTTTATTTTTTCTTATTGAAGTCTAATCACATTTCAATTAATTGGGTGGCGCGAGATCTAACTCAGGACCTTTATCTATTCGCACATCATGTAAAGTCTTTATCTAAGAATTTAAATTGTTAAATTGTGCCATTTTAGCCCTAATGAGCAACAAATGAACACTGTTACCAGCATAAGCACATTAATTGAATTTCTTTACAAATTTTTGCTCAGATCTATGTCTTTATTTTTCCATCAATCATTTGCTTGCTTTTTATTGATTTTAGAATCAAAATCAAATACAAATTTGCCATGATACGGTTAATTGAAACTAAATTAAGCACAAAATCCTTGTGCACCGGATGGTACTTGATTTATCACTTTATTATGTGCTCAAAATACAGCAAAAAAAGAAAAGGATTACTCGTACCAAAGGATTTGGCACTTCAAGGTACAGACTGACGGAGGGCGACTCTATGTACAAATCTAGGATTTTTACTATTTTAAAATGTTAATCTACAAAATTTACGAGCTTGCAACTATATCGGATGAATTGCAAACTCCCATGTGCCTGTGGGGGCTTGAGCTACAATTTCACACACTGTCACATTCCCTTTATTATGCCAACCAATTTGCAAGGCTCAGCTTCCCCGAGCATTTGAACCACTGTTCTCATAGTAGGCCTTAATGCAGGAATCCTGGCTGTGCATAGAATTGCAATTTTCAA
This sequence comes from Nyctanthes arbor-tristis, assembly GCA_963692815.1. Lineage (NCBI taxonomy): Eukaryota > Viridiplantae > Streptophyta > Magnoliopsida > Lamiales > Oleaceae > Nyctanthes > Nyctanthes arbor-tristis. The sequence continues at coordinate 10,081 of CAVNYN010288691.1, read as the reverse complement.
AACCTTAATGGCATCTTCTCTATGAACTCGTGCAATAGTTGAATCCACCACGCTTAACACACTTTCTTTGCTCTTCAACTTGCTACATACCCAATCAGCTATGTCCCTATTTTCCCCAAACTCCGGCTCGACTGGCCTCTTCCCGGTTACGAGCTCCATTAGTACTATTCCAAAGCTGTATACGTCACTCTTCTCGTTCACTTTGTTTGTATAGGCATACTCTGCATAGATGTAAATCATTAATTTTAGTAAGTACTAATTAATGATAAAATTCAATTAGTGTGTGCTATTACTCATTTGCTTACCGGGAGCCATATATCCGTGAGTTCCTGCAATGATTTGAGTCGAAGAATCCTTAGTTGAATTTTCCTGAATGATCATGGCAAATCCAAAATCTGCTATCCGAGGCTTTAAAGCCTCATCCAACAAAATGTTACTCGACTTGACATCTCGATGAATCACAGGAGTGTCACAACCGTGGTGCAGATATTCCAATCCTTTGGCTGCACCAACAGCAATTTCATACCTTGTATCCCAATCAAGGACTAGTTTTCGACATGTATGCAGTCTATCCCATAAACTTCCATTAGGCATAAATTCATAAACCAGCAAACTTGAGTCCTCACCAGAAATGCTACAATATAACTTAACCACATTAATATGCCTTATTGAGCTTAATGTCTGAACCTCGGTCTCAAATTCCAGCGACCTAATTCTGCGGCTCCCCAGCAGTGCGGTTGGGCTGCCGATCTTCTTCTGGCTTCCGGAGTTATCAGAGTGCCAAATATGCTTCACAGCCAATTCTATGCCATTTTCAAGAGTAACTCTGTAAACATTACCGGAACCACCTTTCCCTACTAAATTCTCTTGCTTGATGGAATCAAGAATCTCATCTTCGGTAAAGCTCAACACATGGAAAGGCTTTACATTCCAAGAATCCTCCTTCCATGATCGCGTGCGTCCCATTTTGCTCATCTTCTGTTTGCAAAACAGGCCTGCAATTAAAACAAGAATGATAATGGACGCGACCATGAAGCAGAATAAGACAGTCCTAAGGCGCCTAGAAGCGCCTGATTGAATTGAACACCGCTGGAATTTCCTTATTTTTTCACTACAAAGTCCATCATTTCCTGCAAAGCTGTTATTATAAGCTTCAATGGAAAGAGACACAGGTATGGGACCAACCAATTTATTATTTGAAAGATCGAGAAGGCTTAGTCTGAGCAATGACAGACTCCCAGGAATGGAACCAGAGAGTTGATTTCCCGACAAATTTAGATAATTAAGAGTGGGTAAGGACCCAAGAGAGTTGGGAATATGACCAGTAAGAGAATTGTGAGCCATGTTAATATCAGTAATGGCATCACAAGAGCTTAATGAATCTGGTATTGAACCGGATAACTTGTTGCCCTGTAGCTGCAGACTATTTAATTGCTTGAGTTCACCAATTGTTGCGGGAATATTACCCGAAAACTGATTGTAACTCAAGTCAACAGAAAGCAAGGCTGAAGCCTTTGAAATATTTAGTGGCAATTCACCAGAAAATCTGTTGTTAGCAGCCAACAGGCTTGACAAAGTCTTTGCATTCCCAATATCAGCAGTAACTGTCCCTTCCAGACTATTCTCTGCAACATCAATTAGTTCGGCGTTAGGCAGCCCCCATATCCCGCCAGGAACCTCACCTGATAGCATATTCTTGCTGACACGAAAGCGCGTTAGACTCTTGCAATTTGCATAAGTTTCAGGAATTGTGCCGGTGAAATTGTTCTGCAGGATCAAGAGCTTTTTCATGGTACCTTTCTTGCACATATCTGGTGGTATCTGGCCAGTGAAATAATTCTCTGATGCATCAATTAAATGGAATTCGGACCAAGAACCAAGCTTCTGTGGTAGCTCACCAGAAAGCCTGTTGCGGTAAATGGAAAAGTTAACCAGTTTCTTGAACTCCCCTAGCTCGGGTGGGATTTCGCCATAAAAGTCATTCTCATAGAGCTGTAAACTGATTAACTGATTCAAACTTCTCATTTCAGAAATATCTCCAGTAAGATAATTCTTTGAAGCATCGAAATATTCCAGGTTGGATAGGTTACCGAATCCAGCGGGTAACTTCCCTGTTAATTCGTTATAGTAAAGCTCGAGCTGCCATAGTTTCCGAAGACTGGAAATCCCAACAGGAATTTCCCCAGTTATATAATTATGTGCCAGTTCAAGATTGATCAGCTCAACAAGATTTCCAATCCCTTCTGGAATTCTTCCTTCAATGCTACAATTCGACAAGTAGAGCCACTTCAGTTTGGTAAGCTTCAAAATAGCAGATGGAAATGGACTTCGATCAAACAGATTGTCTCCGAGGCTTAACACGACGAGATTCGTCATGTTTTCAAGAGAATTCCAGGAAAAAGTTCCTGAAAATCCACTCTTGTTTGCGTACAGATACCTCAATCCATTAAGCTTTGAAATTCCGGGAAATGGCCCAGAGAAAAAGTTGTTCCCCAGGTCTAAGTACCTAAGAGAAACACACATGTTCAGTTCCTCAGTAACAGGGCCATACAAAAAATTGAATCGCAGGGAGAGTTTTTCCAGGGATTTTAGCCTGCAAATAGAACCAAATGGGACTGACCCCGCCAGATTCTGTCGGGAGAGTTCAATTTCTTTTACTGAATTATTGGAATCACAAGTGATTCCAGAAAAATTACACACAGGATTATTGTATACCCAGGAATCGAATACTCTGGTGTTGGATTCATTGAAGGTAGCTTTAATAGATAAAAGGGTTTCCAGCTCGTCGGCCGGCGTAGCACCGGCTGAGGAAAGGAAGAAGAGAATAAAAATGAGAAGATTTCGCCGGGATATGGTTTCCGGCAGCGGAGCTGATGGTTGGATTAAACCGAACAAGGATTTCATTCTTTTTTTCTTTGGTCTTCAGGAAGCCAACATTTGTTTGAAATGTATCTGTTACAAATTGGTGACGATTATGATTGTTTAAATTATTAATTTAATCTTTTATTTTGGCTCCATTATGTAAATGCGGTTGGTATAGGTTGCCTGTATGTTTTTTTGATTTTATTTGAGTATATCATTATGCAGTATATCTAACCGTGCGATTAGAATTAGAATGCAAAAAGATGAGGACGAAGATTGAAATGAAAAAGGAGGAAAAACTTGAAAAGGAATTGTGAGAGGACGGACAACTGTATATGACAATTTGAGCAAATATGGGAGAAAAGACCCGTTCTTTCGTCAATATATAGTAGTATGTAGTTAATAATAATTTGAAAAACATTCTGTCGTCACTCTAGGAGAATTTGATAAATAATCCCAACCTTTTATTTAAGCTAGTATCACGGTTTAGATTCATAATAATTTAAGTGAATGGTTGTTATTACCCATCAAATTTATTTATTAAATCATTGATGAGAATCTGGACGAGTGTATACTTCAACACAAGTATGGTAAATGTTGAGCTCTTGTTTCTTGTTTTAACACTTCCTTTTTCATTTGAGAAAAAAATTATGCTATTTCAAAATTGGTAATTCTGGCAAATGAAAAATTCACATGTGTGTTCAAGACTTTAATCTAACAATAAATCGAGCTCTTGAATCTACGTATCAATTTTTAATTTGAACATGTAAAATAGGGTAAGTACTCTTGAAGTCGAAGAAATTTATTCCTCATTTGATCTGAACTTATTTCTTTAATACGCCTTGTAAGATGGCTAGTTGTTTGAACAAAGTACATATGAATTTTGTTATCTAAATTGAGCTCTTTTTTTACGCTTCTTATAGAGGTGATTAACTATTATGTCATTTTTCACTAGAGGTTTTTGTGAGTGAAAACTTCGGAAAGTTATTCAGAGAGGTCCAATAGTAGCTGTATGTCTTTTATTATTATTATTATTATTATTATTATTATTATTATTATTATTATTATTATGTGATTATAAATGGAGAGTTGGGTTGGAAGGATGTGATTCCACCTCTGGTGAAGACTCTACATTGAGCTATTTCCTCGACCACTTAGTCATTCCCATTTTGGTGCCATATGTGTCACACACTATGGCACCATATTTACCATACACGCCACATAGTAAATATGGTGCTATAGTGTGTGTCACATATAACATTAGATCAAAATCACCACTCAGCTAATATATATATTGAAAGTTACTTTTAACTTTTTAAAAACCATCTCAAGTTAAATCTTTTAGACCAATCAAATTACTCATTTATGATCTTGTTAAGTGGTATGATGTTATATGAAGATAGCTTTAATATAGCAGGCTTTGTTTGGTAATTAATTTTAATAGCGTCATCATATTATAATAATAGTAATTTTTTTAACAGAGTCATAATATTATAATAATAGTAATTTTTTTTTAATGTTGGCACGTGGTATAAATTTGAAATATTTATAATTGGTCGTTTAAATTGACTGTAACTAAAAGTGACCGCCTTTGTCTACTTCTACCTTTTTTTTTTTGGAAAAACTAGTCTACTTCTACTTAGCCGAGGTATTATTACTTGCTAGAATAAATTTGTAGTACTCATATACGTGATGTGACTCTGTGTGTGTGTATATATATATATATATATATGCATCAGCCATCACGTTGACGTTTATATATATTGTCGCTTCGTCATATAAGTGCCGACACCTATATAGGTAGTCTCAATTTCACTATACGTCTAAAGGACTATTCTATTACATGTATATACACATAACAAGAGATCATTAGACAACTTACAAATATGTCCGATGGATAATCACCACCAAACGTAGAGCGGGATGTCACTTGTTAGTGAGCAAGCATAGATATTAATAAATATTTACAAATGGCGTAAGTTGGGATACCTAGTACCAAAAAAAAAAAAAAAAATCACAAATGGCTATCATTGTCGACATGGACTTCACGGACGCACAGCGCAAAGTAGCAAAGTGCTTATTACTGTGTAGCGTGTGTGGGTATTTACCTCTTTCAAAGCCGCCGCCTTTGACCTTATTCCTATGACAAGGCAACTTCGAACCCCCCCCCCCCCCCGGGGGGTTTCGTTGGCACTTGAATGACGAATCTGTCTACTTCCACACCATCCACGTTGGATAAGCTTTTGCATCCTTTTTGTAATACTATACGTGGAATTTATCCATTGAGTGTTTGGCGTTGGATTTATGCAGCGAGGAAGGAAAGTAATGAAAATGAACATAGAAATGATCTTCCAACACGTCTATAAAAGGTAAAGTTGAGATTGTAGGGGATTTGAACGCGGACACAACGGTTTGAAAAACTATTGAGCTCTAATTAAGGTCTTGTTCTTTTAATATTTCGAGTTTCAATTACACTAAAAATAATAAACTGTCATCTTAATTAGCTTTTTTCAGAAGTTTTTTTTCCCTTATTTTCAAATATAAGAAGATGGAACATGTCCTAAGAGTTTAGGCCAAGTAACCGAGTGTGCATTTGAAGTACTTTTAAATATTAACAAAATGATTTCTAGATTGAAAAAGATATTTAATAGCTCTTGAATGGATGGTTGTTTTAGGAGTAGGTCATGAAAACAATTCGAATGATCAAATGATTTTCGCTTTAAGAAGACCGTGCGTATATAGGGGTCAAAATGACTCAAATTTCATTACTAGTCTCTTCTAATTTTCAAATTCTTTCTCCTACGCCCTGTGGGTGTGTGGCAGAGTCCACACGTGTCATGATGTTATGTTCTTTCAATAGCCATTAGTAAAATTGCAATCAAAGTTTTACTGTGCATCAATGTTTTTTTTTTGTTACATCACCTATATATATATATATATATATGTTGATGATGCCATTGCTCGATTCATATCACTCTTATAAAGTTAGTAGACTAGTCAACTTGACAATACTTGAGTTGAACGGCCAGCAGGATTGCAAATTTGCAATCTCTAACTACTTAAGTTGAAAACAAAAATAATTGCTTTTCCACTTTTTAAAATTTTGATTCCAGATGGGAACATAATGATTATGTGCGTATAAACCTTTGTAAAATGGTTTGTCTACATCAGTATTTTAAAAAGCTTATTTAGGCGAGATTTATACTTTACGTCTCGCTCTTTATTATATACTGGTTGTGTTTTATTATAAATTTATTGTTGCTGTGCTTATACACACGTAGAATCAAAAGAGTTGGCTTCAATGGTTTTTCTTTCACTAATTACTTTTTTCAACACGATGAGTTACTGTGCCATTTTAGAGTTTTGACTCCATGAGTCTAAATCAATATCATTCTTTTTCCTTTTTTCCCCTTTAAAGAATAACCAAAAAAAAAAAAAAATTGAAAAGATGTTAGAAATGTAGCGTGCCTTCGTTAACTTGGTTTTAATGGTCGGTTTGGCACGACATATTAAAAATTATATATAAGAAGAAGACATGAGACCAGACATGACCAGTCATGCTAACTTTCTAATCCTTTTCTTAGAAAAGATTGACCAATTTTAGAGTTGCAATAGTTTTTTTATTATAGAAATTTTCATGAGAAGTTATACTATCAGTTGTAAAATTAAATAAATTAATTCTTCTTCTTCTTCTTCTTGCTTTTTCATGTGTAGTAGGCTATTGGATTTATTAATACTCCCTCCGTTGCTGCACAAAAATATTCCCCTTTTATTATTTTTCATATAAATTAAGAAAATTTAATTAATGTTAATAGAAAAGTACAAGATTATACCCTTACATTTATTGAATATCTCACTTTAATTATTTATTATTCTTAATTACCATGCATAATTAATAAAGATGTATTAGAAAATTAAAAAAATAGTGAAATAAAATTTGACACAAATAAAAAAGAAATAGTGGAATATTTTTGTGGCACGAAGGGGAGTATTTGAAAAGTAAAATTTTTCTCATCTAATTCTAATCTAACAAAAATTAAGTTTCAGTTGAATATTATACTGAGCAAGAATCATTTTGAGCTGTATTTGTTTGTAAATTATAATGGAAAAAGGTATATGTCGAGCCAACAAATTATAATAACTAGTTTGCAAAAAAAAAAAAAAATTAGAATAACTAAAGTGTAAATGTAATCTATATATGAATAGTGATCTCGTGGTGGGTTACTTTAGTTCCTCTCACAAAGGATAATAAGGGAGAGAGAACCACCGGCGATTATAACATCTAACTGTGTCTGTAGACAAATTTCTCCTTAGGGGCATATGAAAAGTTTGATCAATGTGAGGTTAACCTGAAGGAAAAGACTATTTGTCTCCAAAAAAAAAAAAAAATGATTGAAAAACTTACATGTAACTCATGTGATTATTATTCTCAAAAAAATAAAAATAAAAAATAGAGGATCATACCAAGTGTTCTTTTTTTAAGACTTTTTATATAGCAAATAGCTCCAACTTGAGTTTTTAATGAAGGTCCCTATAGAACAATAATGGTTAATAATGTCCACTCTTACAACGACATCAACAATAATGGCGTAGCCACCAGAGAGGTGGTGGTTCCTGTGTTGCTAGAGCTGGAGCCTAATTAAAGATCTATTGACTTTTGTTTATTGCAAATTATTGCACTAATTAAAGAGCCTAACATTTTTCTTTTGTTTCACATTATAAACATCTCAGTCCAAAAAATTTTATTGTGAGTACAAAAAATTAGGGTTTGCTCTTTTCGATATTTTTACTATCTTTAATTTTCAAAACTTACTCTTAAAAATGTGTGTGTTAAGTGTCGTTTAAGTATTTTCAGTGAACAAAGACGAAAGCCCCGAAAATAAAGGGAACAAATCACTATTTTTCTTAAATTATTACACTCAATATGTATATATATATATATATATATATATATATTAAAGCACGCGATGATCATCATCGAAAATAAATAAATATACAAAAGCCGGAAAAAAAATTTTTGATTATCTTTTTAACATTTGAATCACACTAAGCAGAATACCATCATGGAGTGGAATCTACCAATCTATGTATATTATTAATTAAGAGAACTAAGTCTCGGTACCTTTTGTACCGTGATTTTCCTCTTTTTTTATTTAGTAAATTTTGCGATAATTGGTCTTTTCTTTTTAACAAAAAATTTTGTGAAAGAACTTAGACAAAATTTGAACATGTGACATTTGAGTTTAACAACTAAACCTTAACCACTTTGCGAGTTTATTTTGTTTGTTAGTCTTTTTAACTAATAAATTAAAATATCAAATCTGAAAGGTTAATTGCAAATCAAACTCTAATTCCTCTTAATTCGTTAATTCACCATTTTCAGCCGTGTGTATTGGTGAGTTTAATGTTATTTGAATTTTTTAATGCATTTTACAATTTTTTTTTATTTTTTTGTTTTATTATGATTTTTTAAAATAGGGGTGGGTAAACATGTATTGTTTACATACTGGACGCGAACCACCCTACCCCATATCCGTTTGAAACAGGTACGGGGCGTGTATGAGTATGGTTGGTAGAAACTTGTCAAGAGACAAGGGAGATATATCCAACCATAACTTGCCCCATTATCATTTTTATTTTTGAGATTCCTTTCATTTTTAGATTAATTCAAATGTGATGTTTATCTCATCTCATTTGTTGCCCCCCAATTTCTAGATTAATTAGATTTGAAGATTTATTTCTTTATTAAGAGAGTAATGTCGCTTCTTTTCGTAAACACCTTCATATTTGACTTCGCTTCAATTGAACCGAATGATATTTGAAAATTTAGATTTGGTGTAAAATATTGTACTTTGAGTTGGTAATGACTTAATAAGTTGAATGTAAATTATAACACATTTTTCTATTTAAATTCTCATTGCATTTCATTTTTTCAAAAACTATACGTAAAAATATTTACAACAAATATTATCAATATTTATAATGTGTTGTTCGACTCATGTTGTATCTTTCATGATCTATTATTTGCGTTGAAATCTCTTCTATTTTATGGCTAACTTTAATTATAGAGATAATAAATTTAAATTTGATAATATTATACATTTATTGTTGAACTTATGTTATCGGGTGTATTGAATTGTGGGAATAGAATTTTCCTATTATTGTATATATGTATAAATGATTATATGTAAGAATATATGTTATCTTTTAAACGATCTTGAACTTTACAATTACTAAATTTATTGATCTTATTGATTCAATTAATTTATACTTGTATTTTTTTTATTTTCTACAGGGTGCAAATATTACATATTTATTGTTCAACTATTTAATAATATATTTTAATAAGTTTTTCTACCCGTGCAACACATGAGTGGTTTAATTAGTATACAATTAATAGAAGGTATATATATATACACACACATACAATGAGAATTCAACAAGAATGCTATAGATTATATCATCGATCGAGTTAAAATTGAGAATTTCGAAAACTGTAAATAGTACTACTAAATACTGCCACTGTTCATTCAACTAACAACAATTAGAATGTAGTCAACACCCAGCTATATAAAGATATCATATTAATTTCTATCTGTCGGACAATTATCACTCGACTTTGTTTTGTTGTGTTTTTAGTCTGTGGCTGCTTCAAAGATAGAAGAGATCTTCATGTCCCCCAACAAAAATAAATATTTTGTATAGATTTAAATATTAAAAGAAAACGCACAATTTCAGTGCAATGGACACTCACATAAAAGGGAAATTATTGCAACTTTTACCAAGCTTAAAATTGTATTAACAAATAAGTTGATAAATTTTAATTTCCGTTTGTCTTTTGTCAAAACCAAGAGAGTGTTTGGCAGCTGGTTTATAAATTGGAAACACATTAAGCTAGTTTGGTAAGTGAGAAGAGAGGTCGAATGGTGATATAAGAAATAATGAAGGGTGATTTGGACTGGTTTTGAGACTATGCATGTAACAGGTCGATATATATTTGCAAATTTCTCCAACATGCAGAAGAAATTTCTATTATATTTATATCTTGTCATGTCAAGCTCAGACGAGTAAGTCTTTCCTACTAACAAATGACATGTATATATATATACAATAAAGTGTCACCCGACTAACATGTAGCAATCAGGGGAGACGTGGCACTGAGGAAGGATGTTGATATATATATATATATATATATATATATATATATTTTTTTTTTTTT
>CAVNYN010288687.1:13819-59851 GCA_963692815.1 Nyctanthes arbor-tristis | reverse complement strand
CCCCGCCCCCTTCACGCACACAAGGCAGCCACAACCTTTGTTACACTGCCATGATGTTATTTTGCCCCTCCTGGCACCACTAGGACATTTTGGCCTTCATTGCGGGGCGATGAGGCTGCCAAGGAAACCATGGCACGGCCATGAATCAGCTATGCGCCCCACCACCACCCCACCCCCCCCAAAAAAAAAAAAAAAAAACCTTTTTCTGCCCGCTTTAGGGTCCCCGCTAGAAGAGTTTCTATTATTAGAGAGTGTGAGGTAGGTTTTGGTCTAGTTCTCCAATTTGACTTCCACATTTAAGGCTCTAACATTAAGGTATACGAAACACGTGTTGATGTAATGCACACACTTTATTTTGCCCTCTAGTTTACTTATTTTGGTCCTGCATCTGACACCTCAGTGTAAAATATTGCGATGAAATAAAAGAACTTCTCAATAACCAGAAGTTTTGCACTTCTTCCTCATCAGCTAACATGCAACAAAGCCTTTTTCTTTTGAGTTATAGCATAACTTAATTTTAAGAGCATTTTCTAGGATAGATCAATGTGTGATGGATGATATGTGGAGTAAATATGCGCATTGTTTTAGGTACTGATTGTTTAATCCTGTAATTTTCATTTGTTTTGACTTGTGGTATTGTAATTGTAATTTTCATTTGTTTTCCCATCCATTCACCTTATCAAATCTGAATGCGTATTTGTAGTTAGACTTGCCTCGTTAAACAACTAACAACAGTTGTATCTAACTGCAGCTGGTCCTACATCTTCATCCACTATGCGCTTCTGGTTGCCTATGTGGCTCGTTCTTCTGAGATTTTGACAAACTTTTCCGGCATTCCATTGTATGCAGTTATTTTTTCTCAACAGTTTTGGGGGAATGTTCAGTGCTTTTTGACATGCATATGTCATGGGACTTATTGTTCCTCGCATATTATTAGATTATCCTATCTTTATCATTCTACGTGTCCAGTCCAGATGATAACTCCCATATGGTATGGTTACATATTTAATACTCGAGGGTAATATGATGATGTAAAGTACTATGATGCTGGATACTATGGCAGAAAGAGGAAATAGAGAGAAAAACAAGGAAGGAAGGAAGAGGGTAAAGGAACTTTACTGAGCCCTGGTGGTAGATAATCCAACATCATTCTTCATTATATCAAACTTCATCTAAGAAATAAGATTGTGAATATTTCTAGTATAAACACTTCTGATACTAACAAAATAAGCTAGGTATATAAGTAAATAGGAAATTTAGAGATTAAATGAATTTTTTGGAGGAACTAGTTGGATTGGACCGAGAAAATGACAAAAGGCCTCATTTACTCTTTTTTAAAGTTAGTCTCATTTTATCTGATACTTCCGTAAATGGCTTAATATTCTGCTTTTTGCATGGCAATTTCAATTGTATCAATGGGTTCAGGGGATTACCTATGGATTTAAGTGGAGAAACCTTCTCCAAAGACTGACCACTTACCTTTAGATTTTTTTCTTATGCCATTTCTGTTGGACTTAACTATGCACAATGCATATTTTGGTTTAGTCGTTTTTGGATGATGTCATAAGTAATTCCATGTTTTCCCTACAGACGCTCTTCCGATCTCAGGGTTATGATTGCAGATGGGAAACTGCGACTTTGTTTTCGCTGCTCTTTGGAGGTCTTTGCTACTTTGGAAGGTTGGTTCATTCTTTACTCTTTTCTCATCAATTTGGTGGTAAATTTTTTCTTCTGAGAACTTAAACTACTCAAGGCTAACAGAAACAAAAAATATACGTCAATCTCTTAGATAAACTTTTCTTTGCGATTGACCTGACATTTCTTTCTTAATGAAAACTCATCTTTTACACACGTGCTTAATAGCACATGCATGTGTCTGTGCAAGAAATTTTTAGATTAATGATTTTCTTTCTCCAAATTTGATCCACTTTAGTTTCTGTGTGTGCTCTTTTTTAATTCTTATAACACATGCCTAATTCTGATGTTATCGCAGAACAGATGTTGTTCTATTCATTTTCTTTTCCTTCTAAACTTTGACTTCAGTTTTTAATCTTTTTGTAGTCAGCGGATTATTGGTGCGGTAAATGGTTATCTAGTATTTGGTATCATAGCATCTTTCACAGCTCTTGTGGTAATTACCATCCTCCCGCAACACACACACACACACACATATCATATGAAAGAGTACAGTCGTGGATTTGTTACCATGTACGGTATATTGCATTCAAAAATTTGATGAAGGGGAAAAAAAATGCTCTCCTCTACGTGTTGAAAATTTTATCGTGCAACAAATGGCTTTGTGGGGGGAAAAAAGGAGGGGGAGACAATGAGGTTCTACAAATGTTTCCTCGGGCCACTCATGTGCTTACGCCATTTATACATGGAACCGAGGAAAATTCACCAAGCCCTAAATTATATTTTGTAGATGGATAAGATCTTATCCATTTATTGAATTCTTAGAATGTAGATATAGTTTAGTCTAATTTTGTTCGCCTTGATCTTGTACCAATACATCATCATACCAGCTCTTTGGGTGAAAGCATACGCCAGTGAAAATCTGCTCAAGCAATTAGTTTGAAATGATTTTAGGGTGTGTATGAAATAGATTTCTGAATTGATTATGTTAAAAGTGATATATATTTTTTTTTGGAGAATGTTCAGTTTAAAAGTAGTACGGGAAAATGTGAAAATGATTTTGTAAATAATGTGTGGTTGAAAATGAATTGAGATAAGAATCGATTCTACAAAACTCTTTCATAAACATCCTTAACATACTTCTATTAAGAAGGTATTTTGGTTTTTGAATTATTTAATATAGTTGATTATTGTCGCCAATATTATTTGTTCTATTTATTCTAGACTTTAAATCACCCATTCATTTTATACTGGTTTAAATATTATGATGGTATGATTGAATTTGATGCCACGTTATACTTTATATGACCAAATTGGAAGCATTATTGCCGTGTGGCAAGTTGATTTTTCCACCTTACAATTGACCCATATTTCATAGGTAGTTGCAAGTGGAGACTTACATTGGGACGCGCTTCTGAAAGCGAACTTTGAAGCCGCTCCTCGAAGTATACCTATCATAGCACTTTCCTTTGTTTATCAGGTAGCAAAAGAAGTCTATATTGAAACCATTTTAGCCCGTTTGTTAGATTTTAACCATGATTTCAAAGCTCATTCCCATTGCAGAATGTAGTGCCAGTAATTTGTACAAATTTGGAGGGGAACTTGTCAGAAATAAGGTAGCAACTCTTGATTATCATCGAGTTTCATATGCCAATATACAAGTGATCGTAGTTAGATGACTCTATTCTATGGTAAATTTTTAAGAACTTGTGTTACTATTCTACCAAGTAAAATCAACTTGTTTAGAGAGCTAAAACTTGACGGATACCCTTTCAAAAATAAGACGAATGTTGCTCCTTCAAGTAAAAGCCAAAACACGCCTTCTTTACTTCGGTAAACACGTTTCACTTCTGTTTAGTGGTTGACCATGCCCGTCTGCTAATCCAGCCATTTCTGACCTTTTCGCTTTATTCAATTCAATGGAGGACCAAAAAGTGAAGCTTGGTTTTAGGGTTTCTAAAAATGCAATCCAACAAGGATTGAAACAAAACCTACTCATCATAGGTTTCACATGATAAAGATTATGCAAATGGGATGGCAGATGAAAGATATATATATATATATATATATATTTTTTTTGGTGGGCTGGAGGAGGGTTGTTAATAGCAGATGCAGATTTTATAATAGCACGTCGAAGTAGATAATAATCATTATATTATACCTGAGAAATTGTACGTAATCACCCATTTGTTAGATTCATTGAACACTTATGGTGTCTGGGAGAACCCTGAAACTTTGTGGTCGATTAACTGCTTGATATTTTCAAGCTCGTACATGTACGTAATGTTCTAATTAATTGGGATATCTTTAACTTGATCTGCAGGAAAGCAATTGTTCTTGGCACGGCTATTCCTCTTGCTCTGTTTCTTATTTGGAACGCAGTCATTCTTGGAACCATCACAGCTCCTGATATGGGCTCAGATGCAATTTTAGATCCACTACAAAAATTGCGATCCACTAACGGAGTTGTTGGGGTTAGTATTTATGTTTTCTCAGTGAATGTAATATATTAATTGATTTTCCCCCTTTACCTCATTTGGGAGTCATAATTGAAATTGTTTCAAGACAAATAACTCTTGTTTTGCAGCCAATAGTTGATGTGTTCTCACTTCTTGCAATTGCCACATCTTACATTGGCTTTGTTCTAGGCCTCTCTGACTTCATTGCTGACCGTAAGCTTTTCTCCATGACAATGAGTTGCTTCTTTTTTCCCCTCTTTTTTTTCTTTTTTTCCCTCCAGAACTCTCATTGCTTAAGCAATTTCTTTGTTATTGAAAGCACTTGATGTGTTTGATCGATGCATCATTGGAATTTTGCACTAAATTGGCACATGCAAAGTGTGTGATGTACTATTGGTGAGATGTAAATTTCAATGAAGGGCAGGATACTAAATGCAAAATGGTAAAGAAAAAGGAACAGAAAATTGCAGCTCTGCCCCCCCCCCAAACCACCCCCACTTTCTTTCCTACCAGCCGCCGTCCCCCACCTTTCGCCTTTTCTCCTCCAGTGTTTTTCTCCAACCAGGCCACCCCGTCTTCACCTTCTTCCCTGGCGTGGTAGCCTTCAGATGCAGTATGACTTCTCTCTAAAAGACCTTCTATAAGTCTAATCAAAATTAATAATCCAAATGCAGAATAGGGTGTCATGGGTATTGTATTGTTAGGTAATGTTATTAGCTAAATCTAGTCTTGCTGAAATGAAGTCTTAGCTCCTCGCTGTGAGGATTTTAGCCCATGAGTGATTGGAGAATGGCGGCAGTGGCAGGGAGGTGGGTTGGAGGTGGGTTTGGGAGGGAGATTTCTTCCTATTTCGGGATCTATTTTTCTTTTAATTTTTATATTATGGATGTTAAGTAGTACACCAATTATACATTTCTAAAAAGTGAACATGTGCACTTTACATACCAAACTAATGGACCTTGGGATGGCGTCTATAAGTCTATTCAAAAGCAGTAGTCCTACATATTTATATGAAGGTTAGGCGGTGCCAAAAAGAAACGGTTGGAGCTTCTAGGGCGATGAGAGGGTCAGATAACTAAATAGCAATTGCTCAATACAAGTATCTTTTTGTTATTTCGTTTCATAGAATTTATGCTTTCTCCTATGCTCAATACAAGTATCCTGTTCAAAAACTTATGGTTTGCAGTATTATTAAATGAGAACTTCTAATTTCTACTTCGACTCATATTGTCTCCTGCAGTGCTGAAACTCCCATCCGGTCAGAATAGGCCTCTGCCATATCTACTCACTTTAATTCCACCATTGGTCCTATCATTACTGGATCCGGAAATATTCTTCAAAGCCTTAGATTTTGCTGGAACATATGGAGGTATAATTGTTTTCTTTGTCTCCTTGAACATGTTATCTATCACCTGTAGTCTCTAGAATAATATATATGTGTGTGTGTGTGTGTGTGTGTGTGTGTGTCATTACATGCATAGAAGCCCAAAGTTTTCACCTAAAAGTAAATAAGTTTTTCATTGGTGAGAGAGAAATAAGTTGACGTTTTCATGGAATTAACTTTTAAGAAATTTATTTTGGAGAAAAAAAAAAGTTACCACGACATTCCTTTTTCTTTTAACTCTTAGTGTAGCATGCTGTTAGTAGGCGTTGTAAATGAGCCGAGATGATAAATCTGTCAAGCTACAACTTGACTATCTTGCTTCCTGTTTTTCCATAATATATTTAAATATTTAGATAAATCGTAATGGGGATTGTGTTTGTCGATGTTGGAACTTTCTAGTTTTGGTGCTTTTTGGAATTCTTCCTGCTGCGATGTCCTGGAGCGATCGCTATTCGAATTCATCAAAGTCTCCAAATATTCCCTTACTGGTTCCTGGAGGAAGAGTCACCCTCTCACTTGTGATTGGAGGCGCGGGATATGTCATTCTTTCCGAAATAATTGAAAATTTTGGACATGCACAATCTTAAGGTATGAAATAATCGACCCCCGATCTTGACCCTCCCATCCACAAGCTTCCCCCTGTTTATCTCGTGCTTACTAGAGGAAAGGAAACACTCTTAACAGATTTACCTTATCAAATTATTCTCTGAGAGATGACCTTTTCGAAGATGAATATTTGTTCAGATTAATTTTAGTTCATGTTCCTCGTTTAACATTTTCTTATCAGCTACTTCTGATCTCTGGTAATTTTTATTTTTTCTTATCATTATAACTTCTGGCGAAATGAGGTTTGGAAACATTACCAAGATCGATAGGCAGAATTGACAGTCGATTTTCTTTACAAGATAGAAAATGAGAGCGAGACAGAACCACTGTATGCGTTCAACAATTTCGCATTCTAACATGCATTGATCGTGCTTAGCACGCATTAACGTTTTTTAGAATACTGAGAAAAAAACCATTAAACGAAAATTCTTGACGAGAAAAAGAAAAAACAAGGCCATGGCTGGATGGGGTGAAGAGAAGCACGTCGATTATTTTCACAAATATCTAATGTTATATTCTGCCGGGGACACAGTTTCTTGAGGGTGTGTTCGTGGTCGTTGGGATAGTTGTGATCTAATTTCTGTATTTTGTATTTCATTTTCATAAGCAAATGAAGAAGAGTGGAATATTACGAAATTAAATGCAAAATATCAACGGTATGAATGAGTCTCGTCTGATATATATTCTTCGACCAAAAAAAGTCAAATTTGGTTGTGGTAAAAAATTAGTAGTACTATTTATATTTTACCCTCAATGCATGTAAAATGTAGAGATGACTAACGGCTGTCTGCCTGTATTTTTAAAAAAATAATTATAAAGGATGATCTGACTGAAACAAATAATCAGATGACATTTTTTAATAGTTATATTTTAAATTTATATTTTAATTGCTTCACCTTTATCGAGAGTTTAATTAGATATTCTTTTTAAGTTACAATTCAGTTACAAGAACATTTTATTTGTATGGGAAAAACATTCAAAAGTTCACTTACGAGTAAAACATTTACTTATATAAGTAAAACGTAATGCAATCACACTAAAAAGAGCAAACTGCAAATGTGCATTAAATTGTAAAAGTAGATTTGATGGCAGAAATCTAAGATTCCTGGATATATGCACCCAACAAAATTATCTACTTCGGCAGTGAAATTACACGATCAAGGATTGTTAAATTTACACACCTACAGCTACAAGTTTCAGAAGTCTAAACTCGAATCTAACTGAAAATCTTAACGTTAAAGCTTAAACAATCACAATTCAGGCACCACATCCAGACTCTCATGGACTGAGGTATCCTTACTTAAAGGACACACAAAGAATTAACAGATTAAACATATCCTTGAACAGCCAAGTTTTCCTGCCTGTTGCAGATTAGCCTAGTATAGAAATTGTTCTTGAGTTGAAAGGACATCCCCATATATAGTCACGTATTACCCCATAGGTCAAAATCAAATACGCTAAAAGAAGAAAAGGCGAACATTGAAGATTATTTTTGAGGATGGTCATGGTACTGACTTGCTTAACAGGGAAGCCACAACCTATTGTGAAGCAAAAGAGACCAATAATGATTTCAACCCTGGAAAATGTAGATTACTAAAAGAAACAAGCCTCAGAATTCCATTTGTGAAGTATACCTAATGACTAGTGTACTACTGGGGCAGGCCAGACTTCTGAAATGACTACTCCACCTCTATCAAAGAGGGTTGTATTGTTAAGGATGCAAAGTGCAAACTCCCACACCCATGCTTCACATGTCTACACACTCAGAAGAAGAAACATGTCTAAAACAGTACATGACATTCAGTAAAATTTTCAGAATAGATCACTACATTTTGACAGTTTTCATGAGATAATAGTTATGCACATAAGAAAAAAAGAAAATTAATTGCAGCAAATATTACGAGAAGTCGAGAACCAGCCTACCAGGACAAAAAGTAAGAGTCACTAGCTAATCAAGAGCCATGGCTTCAGGACCCCCAGTGCCATCCTCAGCTCCAGTCTTATTCTCATCCATTGACATTCGCATTTCCTCAATTAAATTCCTCTGCTCTTCCTCAATTGTATTCTGTAATTCATCCACCTGTAATCAAATGTTAAAAAATGGATTACTACGTAAACCGCAAATTAGGAAAATCAAGATAAAACCCAAAACATTTTTTCATTCAGCTGAACAAGCAAGCAGAATCAGCGCCTTATGGACGATGCCACACTAGTCATGTGGAAGTGTGGAAATTAAGTATTGCTCAGTGCTCACTAACATGTGATTATTAAATATTAAAAATTAACTGTAAGGCTGTTCACAATCGTGAACTTCATTTCTTCCACAAGTCCATATTACACAAGTGCCTGTCAAGGGGGAAAAACTATAGGAAGACATAAAGCCTGGAACTTGATCGTGGAAAAAGAGAACAATACGCACCACATGTAAAAGAAGAGCAAATTGCTTTTTGCGAAGCTCCAATGTCCTTGATCCAGCAGTGTTCTCTGCTTCTAACATTGCAATTTCTTTCTCGAGATCAGTAATAATCTGTTGAGTCTCTGATCTTGGTGGCTGCATAGCAATCAGCTTCCTTATAGCTTCACATTCCTCTTTATGCTGCCGTTCCATCTTGCTCTCTTCCAGTTGTTTCTTGAGATCTTCTATATTGGCTTGCACCAGTAAAATCTGTCTATTTATGTCCTCTCTCAGCTCATTGAAATTTTCCTTCTCTCTAGTATTAGCATCTATTACTGCTTTACTCTTCAGCAGCGGGATTTCAAAAGTAGTCATCTCCTGTAAAAAAGCCTTGGCAAGTCTCGCACAGTCACCATAGTTATCGGCTTCTTTCTCTATTTCCAGCACAAAAGCGGTAAACTTCTTTTGAAGTTTCTTCAACGGAGGATCACCTCTCGTTGTTGTCGTCCGGGTAAGAAGCCTGTGTTTTATTATTATGTCATCTTCAAGTGGACCGAAAGCATAGTGGGGTGTAGCTGTCTCTCCCCGGCCAGTAATTTTCCTCCCTTTCAACATTTAGGCTGTTAATCTCTTACTTCTAATCACAAAAAGTATCTTTCCACCTATCAGCAAACAAAAGACAACACAAATCATATGAGAAGACACCAAAGGCGGCACTTAAGAATGCCTACAAACAAACGCGGCCAGTTCTAAAGAAAAACATAATATCATAAACAACCCCAGAAAAATTTCAGAAGGATTATACAGTAACAGAGGGGTGAAAATCCAAGAACCCAGAAGAAGAAAGTAGCGATGAAGCTGGAAAGAATGTTAGAACTGGATCCCTTTCTTTGATAATTACATGAACAATAAATCTTAAATCTAGTGCAATTGACAATTGTAAGAACAGAAGATAAATTACCTGGTAGAAATCGCGGCAACAAAATTAATAGCAAGAGGTCATGAATAAAGATTATCCCTTTGTTATTCCCTCCTTCCCTAAACCCTAATGCGTTCCCTGATTTCGGTAAATCGATTCGTTTGCAATTGTGGTCGGAAGTTCCCCTTTTCTTGTGTCTTTTTTCCTTTTTTTTTTTTTTTGGCCCCTTCACCCCCACTTATTTTGTTTTCGTGTAAATTGCAGCAAAGGCCTCCAACCTTTACATTTATTTACACTTTCATCTCCAATCTTTAAATTTGAATTAGAAAACCCCCAACCTTTGAAAAATTGATGCCTAGCCTAGGTGAATTCATCATTCAAGTTTTATGGTTTGTTTGTCAACCATTTAAATGGAATCATATTATTATTATAACTGAAATTGAATTTTCAAATTCACACTACGAGAGGATAATTTACTGAAACTCACAGAAAGTATTGAAACAAAGCTTTGATAAGTAATGTTTCTTCAATATTAATAATATATTGTAAGGGTATATATCCTGACCCACCCAATGTGCGGTGACGGCCTGACGGGGGCTTAAAAACCCCGTTGAGGCATGATTGGTGTTTTTTGTCTAAAAAAGTAAAAAGCGTTTATAAGTAATTTACTGTCATATTAATAAGTAAATTTGATAAGAGATTTAATTTACACTTGATAATTAAGAAAATTAAGGCTCATAAATTGGCGATAACATAGTAAGAATTCTTAAAGTTAACTTTTTGAGTGAAGCTCGCACCTACAAACGGGACACGAATTATGATGTTCTAACCACGGAACAATGCAATTAGAATGGAAAATGTGAAAATAGGGCGTCAGCTTAACGTCCTCGTCCAACGCAAACTCTTCACGACAAACCGGGCACTCTAACCCGAACCGGCATGAGTCTTTGTAACTTTAACTATGGGTATGGATTCTATTGCATCACGAGGAGCTCCTCGCGATATAGGCTCGTGTGGTACTATTTCAGTTACATCGGACTCGTCGCTATTTGAGTCAAACTGAAGATGGTTCATCCGTAGTTGATTAGAGGAGTTCTCTAACATTGTCCGAATGATCAAGTCTCTAAGGATTCATTACTAGAGTCGGAAGGTCGACCTCCTCCCCCAAAACTTTGTAACCTTTCCGGAATAGTTTGCTCGCCTGCTGAATCATGTCCTGTCATCACGTAAGTTGCCTCTATGGTTTCTTCACGGCAATTTGGGCAAAAATTCATGTTTGGAATTATGGGTTGAAGTGCTTGCCAACAGTTATTGCACCAGCTGATGATTGTACCTTCGTGAGTTGGCATGATTTCTATGTGGGAATTGGAACCAAAGAAGAGAATCTAGGGTTTCAATCCCCTTAACACCTGCATTCAAAAGAGTTCACAAGAATGAAAAACCAAGACAAAACGTAATCAAAGTTCAACGCCATGTTAATTTGGTACACTAATGAGAATGATTTAACCTAGTCGTTGGCACCTTATGATGACAAGTCGTTGGCACCTTATGATGACAATAGATAACTCTTACTTGTAGGATAGATTAATAATAAACAAATAACTTTTCCCTCTGTTAGTGAGTTTTAGCTGTCAGGTCTTTCAAACCCGTGTTTATATTAAACGAGAATGATTTAACCTAGTCGTTGGCACCTTATGATGACAATAGATGACTCTTACTTGTAGGATAGATTAATAATAAACAAATAACTTTTCCCACTGTTAGTGAGTTTTAGCTGTTAGGCCTTTTAAACCCGTGTTCATATTAACAGTCAGCTTTATAAAATTCTAATCAACTGAGATTGGAGAGATTTTGATAATTAATTACTAATTATGAAATGAATCTACTTAATGGAAGGAGAGAATTTAATCTTGAAAATATCTTCAAATATTTAAAGCAAAATTAATTGCAGAACACGAGAAATTATATTTCCCCATTAATTTTAAAAAAAATATATATATATATATATATCCTTGTCAATGCAGTGCATTTTTAGAGGAGAATATGGCTCCAGTAGAATGTTTCTTGCGTGTGAAGTCTTTTAATATATTGTCACTTGTCTTGTAATACAAGTGATAAATGTAAGGAATTGAGTTTTTTAAGGAGAGTATGGCTCCAATACAACGTCTCTCACGTGTGAAGGTTTTTAATGTAAGTGATGTAAAATGTAAGGAATTGAGTTTTTTCTAAAAAGTGGACTCATCATTCGATAAAAGTAATTCAATTCCTTATCAATAATTATAGGGGGATATTTTATCTAAGATGTGAATGCTTAGTTGGGCAAATGTCTCCACAGAATTATATCGAAGTGCTATTTATACATGCAACGTATACAAAATTTATACATTTACTTATGAATTTACACATGCCCCCAGATATTATTCTTGGCAGGAACATTTAAATAAAATACATGAGGAATGCGTACAAATTTTGTACATATATAAAATATGTACAAGTAGCACTTCTCTTCACACTCTCTATGCTCTATCACATATTACCAAGCTTAAACTTGAGGCTAGAAGGGACGTGTTTTCACTCCTGCGCCACGAATTTTACATTATTTCGATAGGGCAAATGTGAAAACCGAGGGGGAACAATTAACATTTTAAGTAGCCAATATTTGCACAAGAAGAGGAATGACTAGTGCATTTATCAATCCCTAACTCATGAATACTCGCTATTAAACGCTATAACATTCAGCTCTAGTAGTTCTTCGATAATTTTTAACTCATAAGCAGCAAGTTCTGACAAAATCAGCTAATAAATATACATAGAGACTGAACATTAAGCAGCATTAACATAAGCAACAGCAACTCTACAATTTCGATCTCCTAATTGACTCCTCCAGTGGACTCCTAAGCTCAGCAGAGCTACAAAATTTTCATGGATTTGTGTCAAAATGAACTTGTTCTTCGAAGCTGAAATCTTGGTTCTTGAAAATTGCAAGACATCATATTCTCCCATTCCTAAAATAACAGGAACAATATTAGCTACAGTACTTGTGACCACAAGTAATAATACAAAAATAACAAGGTTTCTGAAAGAAATGGCTTAATTTGTTCTCTTTGAAAGAGATTGATAATCATCATTACTGCCAAGAGACCTCGATAACGGTGTGGGGGCAGGAAAAAAAAAAAAGAATCAGATTTAGCAGTTAAAAATTTCCTATGAAGAACCTAAATAACATTATCACATATATCAATGTACATGAAGAGATTACTTCGACCAGGTTTAGATATCCCCGGCTTCCTAGCATGTAAATTAGTAGCCACAGCTAGAGGTCCAATAATCTAAATTCTAAATATCAGCAATATGGATATTAGAGAAAATATTTATCACTCAGTGATTCGGTTCAAGACGTGCAGAAATACCAGCTTCTGTTTACTACTACACTTGATTACATTTACATATAGAATTATTTTTCTAATCTGATATGAAGCTGCTTTAACTTTCAAGAAGACTATCCTATTTGAGATTCTATAGTATGAATTCCAAAAGTAAGCTCAGCAAGGGCCACCAGCTGTTCAAAAATGAACAAATTCTTCAGTTAATAGGTCATATGGTAGTTTCTCATTAATTTCAAACCTAGCAAAACCATTTCTATTTTGAAATAGAATTTGGTCAAACCAATTACATCCACGCATCTCATGGGGCATGTACTACACAAATCTCCACCACTCAGCTACGCAAATCTAAACCCTTCCTCATAAGACATTACATTAAACTGCGAACATTTCCACCAAGAAATGGAATAAGAAGAACCAAATTCAGCTGTTTTACTCGCTTATCATGGATCTTGAAACTAAATGGGGAAAAAAATCTCACACAGACATGGAGATAATCATCCATATCATATTTGAAACATTGAGTTAAAGGAAGATGGCTTGGTCAGCACAACTCCAAGGATTTCTCACGTAAAAGGGAGAACCCTGAAAAGCAATGTTAACTGAAGTACCTTAAGATGTCTCTATATTCTACGAGAGAAAATAACATAAACATAAATGGAAGTTCCGGAAAGGAAAGGTCATTCAATTTTAGGTGCCAAACATAAACTGAGGAAGTTTTAGAGGGAAAAATTAGCAGCACTTGTGTTTGATTATATTCTGATCCTATGTACTCCCAATAAAATAAGTTTGAAAGTGGATATCTAATTTCCTTATTTCTCAATCTACACATTATCCACAAGTCACTATTGGAAAAAATTACTTCAAAGAAAACCCTCATCCTAAAAGGCCAAAACCTAGATAACTTACACAGTTATTCACATATACAAAGTTCATTTGATCATTCATCTGAAGCACCCATCATCAAGTGTGACAAAACATTGAGTGCTATACTGAAAACAGAATAGTATTATGAAGAGAAGTGCCTAAAGAGCTGGAAAATACAGTAGAATAAGTTATTAATTGATTGGAACAATACTTTATCCTTCAGGTTTTCCTTGTTATTTATCATTTTGAAATAAAAAATAAGGTTTTCTCTAAAGTCTATATCTATATAAAAGCATGAATTTTATTTTTACTTCAACAACAGAAAGAAATAGTAAGCACACCATTTACAAAAGTTGTAACTTGTAAATCTCAGGAATATCTAATGCACAACTTGCAATTACAAGATCTCCAGTTTGGTAGTAACTACTAAGTAATGATCTTCCTCTATTCCATAAATCAATTTTCTGAAGATTTTCCCCCCTTCAAATTTTCTGTCTTTTTATTGATTTTATTTGTCTATCGCCAGGATACCAGACCCATTGATAGCCACGATGAATGCACACACAACCTCTAATTATACTGGTGCATAGAGTGGAAGATCAACCAATGCCGGCCCAATGCTTACAAGCATAAAAAGATTTTGTGGTGAAAGATAACATTTGTTCTTCCATATGTCATATGAGCCACTCACAGTCTCATTTGTGATCCAAGCAAGAAATTACCTTTATGTATAACTATGTCACAACTCCCAACCATTATGAGGCTGATGCAGATTATTTTGTACTATTAAGACTGAGATAGTCTTCAGCAAGCACACATTCAAGAAAGGTACTCATGTCACACCATGAGCCCTTGATTGAAGTCAAAAGAAAGTAAAACACATGGACTTCTAGAACCCTCGCTTTACAACACTAGTTGACATCCTTCAGCTTCAACAGCATAGGTGTCAATGACAGAACTCACAGCCTCTATTTACATCAGAAGGTTTTAAAACAATGTTTTGACCTTTATATTGGTAACAGCTATGATCCTGAAGTGCGCTTACATTATGTAAAACAAGGTACAGTAGTTAACACTAAACTTTATATAGAAAGCTCGTATGGAGATGCCCATGTGATTGTTCAGCCTTCTGTTCAGTTTGC
Source organism: Nyctanthes arbor-tristis (assembly GCA_963692815.1). Classification (NCBI taxonomy): domain Eukaryota; kingdom Viridiplantae; phylum Streptophyta; class Magnoliopsida; order Lamiales; family Oleaceae; genus Nyctanthes; species Nyctanthes arbor-tristis. Next base: position 45,061 of record CAVNYN010288687.1, on the reverse strand, counting down.
AGATGACTGGTTTAATACTTTAATCGTCTAATAACTCTCATCCTTCCACCAAGATCACATTTTCAAAGTCAGCTATTTCAATTGTGTCCGCCTAACACTTATTATACCCAGGAGGAGCTCTGGCCAAGACCTTCTTTCTGAAGTTTGACTCTCTCATATTTTAAGTTTAGACAGAAAAATATCCAGATTATGTAGGTACCATTGACCTTTCCAGGTTCCATGTTTTGTAAAAGTGAAATGTTTCTATTTCTACTGTGTTTCCTTCAATGACTCAATGCGTGGAGCGAATGCACTGCAGAATGAAATGCATGAACAATACATAAAAGAAGGCCTAATGTGAGCTTAGACGAGAAAAGGCGGGGCCTTGGCATATCAATATATCAAAAATGGGAAAGGCAACCCTAGACAATGCATTGTGTGGACCTTAGCATTTACCATATTCTTTTATTTTATTTTATATTTTTTTTTTAGAGGTTGAATAATCTAATTTAATGAGATGACTTGTCGACACCTAAAAAATGGGAAATGCCACTTTCAGTCTATCACATGAAGTTTCTTCATGGAATTTTCACATGAACTGGAGGTCACACTGCAACAGAATAGACGTAAGCTACCAGGAAAGGCAAGAATTGTGCATGCTGGCCTGCTGGGCGTGTATTCCATAAGATGATTCCCACGAATCCAATCTTTCTCATTAGATACTTATACACGTTAGGGTGCAAACGACTTTTTCTTTTTAAGTGGGCAAAGACATCCTGAATTTTCTAGCCAGTGTCCAAGAATGTTTCACCAAAGAGGCGGTGAAGTAGTCAATGCTAACTATATAGAATTGTGTACTTTGGTAACTAGTGTTATCTCTTTTTCTCCATAGTTCCAATCACTATAAGAGCATAATATTGCATATTGACTGCTGAACTCATAAAACTCCTACCATACTTCCTTTTTTCTTTTATCTATCCAGTAACTTAAAAATAATATCAAATATCTACCAACAGATAATGATAACTTAAAACTACATCATATCTCTAAACATCAGTAGCAGCATCATGAGCTTTTAAACATAATAATTATACAATTGAAAACAAAAGCAGGAAGAGAAATCATGATAGCTCAGGAATTCCTTACCTTCTCTTTTTTGAGCTTCATATTTGCTTCTTCAAGACGCGAAACCTTGCTCACCAGTTCATTGTGGTAAGCCTGTTCCCATTTCATATAGTAACTGTATTGAGATCAGAGATATGTAAACCAGAAGAGAAAAGCATGCAAGGAGAACATAGTAAGATTAAGATCCTGCCTGTTTTCTTGCCCGTGAACGTGCAGCGGTCTCCCTATTTTTAATCTTTCTCCTTAGCCTTCTCTCAAGGGTCTTGTCAAGGTCCTCGGGGTACCTCTTCCGGCCTGGAATAGGTGTGTCGGATAAGGCATCAATTGAAGGAGAAGGTGACAGCCCCATTAGGGGACTGAAACTCTGTGGGGCTAATGTGTTCTCTAACCCAATAGCAGGTCCAAGAGAAGCATCAGCCACATAAAGTCCTGCTCTTACTAAGAAATCCTCCAAAGTGGTCTCGCCAAGAGTTGGTTCCCTTTCGTGGCTAATCATTTCATCTATGTACCTAGTCTTTTGTCCTTGCTGGATATCCCTCCACACCTCATTTACTGTCTTTCCTCCAAATGCCCTGGCAAGCGACAGGCTAGCCTGTTGTTGGAGTGAGACCGCAGGGGAAACACTAGCAGGGTCTATTCCGGAAGAATAGTTTGCCTCAGCTGTCCAAACATTCTTAAGCAACTCGTCAAGGTTCATGTTGCCCAACGGTTTACCTAAGTCACCTAATTGCTTTTCAACCTCATCAAGGGTGAGCCTAAACCATGAGCTTTGCCTTGCCAGTGGCTGTTGTACATGAGACTGCTGCCCACCCATAACCGCATGAGAATTTGTTGTCTGAATCCCCATTCACTCCCTCTATTCCTACCAAATATTTAATCTGAAGCACAAAATAAAATACCTAATCAAAAGAAAAAGCAATCAGCTTGTTACAAAAGACTTAAAATTAGTATTTGCACGTCAAGATTCAAACTTGAAACCTCAATCATAATCTCCCAAAGGAACAGAAGATAGGATCGATGATTCAATCCAACTACTAATAGATTCAGGCAGGTATACATATTCTTTGGGGGAAAAAATTGCAAACCCACACCAATTAAGCCAAAGCAAAAGAAACTCCTCAGGCATACAAACAATAAAATCTTATTCCCATTGCGCCAAAGAGAAAATTGAAACTTCTTCATTTTTCAAACAAGGAGGATATCCAGCGACCAATTAGCAATACAACAGAAATGGCAGCCCTGATTCTAGTTTATTCCCAAATAAGAATAATTACTATATACAAAATCAGTATATAAACAGCTGTAATTGTAGAAAAAAATTCACACCGATTAATTACCTAGCTAGAGATCTGATTATCTGGATCTTTAGAGAAATTTTTCAAAATTGAGAGGAATTTAGATAGATCCCTCTCGCTGCTATCACCCTCTTTCAGATATCCACGTGTACGTTGGGTTTTCGATTACTAAAACAATTCTGAAGGCTTCCGTGCTAAAGATGACCCTAATTGATTTTCCGCAGGTTTAACAAACAAATTTTTATTTTAAAATATAACAAAAATTCCATAAAAATTTTACATAAATAAGTAACATTATATTATATATGTGTAGTACAATTTTATTGGATTATTAAAAAATATTCATCTAATCACCAATTAATGAAATTGTGTGAATATAATCACCAACTAATGAAATTGTGTGAATGTCACTTATTTATGTCATTTATTCATGTCTCTCTAAAACTATTAAGTTGAGTGTAGATCTTCCACATATATTTCCAATTTTTCCCAATTCTAATTCTAATTCTATTAAAATAATGAATGAATAATACTATTAGTCTACATTTTCTTATTAGATTTTGATTTTTTTTTTCTTTTTCTGGGAAGTATTATTAGATTTTGAATTATTTTAATAAATGAATGTCTCAACGTATCTATCCACACAAAAAATCACATTATTCTTGTAGTATCATACCCTAGCCTTGGGAACCAATCAGGAAATCAACACGTTGATTCAAAAGTCCCAACTTGTTAAAATATGACTCTATATGTTATATATGGGTTGTTGATATGTTAGGAGTACCAAATTTTTTCATGTTCGCATGTCTCTCACCATAAAAATAACAATATACATTCACTCTAGATAAATAGCACTACTCTAAAACTATCTTGCACATAAGCTCCTAACACTTTTTTTTTTTATAAATAATTTTCAACTAAACATTCTTTTGAAAAGTTAGATTCCTAGAAAACAAAATCGAACACCCATTGCAACAAACATGAATGAATCATACAAAAATTTACATGTTACCTTCCGCCGTGAATTGCTAGTCTAATCTAGGAAACAAATTAAACAGAAGAAAGTCATCCAAAACAAATAAATTATTGAAAGTGATATAGAATAAGAAAATTTATCTTGTGTCAATTATTTATTTATATATAGAATGTAAACAAGCTATATGATTGTCAACTTAATCTATAATGATAGAATATATTAATTATTGAACCTTTAATAAAAGATAGAATAGGGACAGGCACTTGTCATCTTCATGATTTATATATAATAACAAGGACAAACATACACAACATTTTTAACGTGATATATTAAATACTAGTTTTTCACTCGTGCATTGCACGGGAACACTAATTCTAAAAAATTTCAATATTAATAATAATAAATAATAAAATATTGAATAATTACTCGCAAGAGATCTGCATAACAATAGCAGTAAATATATGTTTTTTATTTAGTATTCTTATTAATAAATTACTAATAGTTACTCATTTTTGTCCCCAAAAGAAAAAAAAAGTTACTCCCTTTTATACTCGTTTAATGTTTTATGATAATTTTCTTTTTAAATTATCTAACTTATGCAATAGTATTAGTTAATGGTTTAGTATTATACATTGAGCATGTATCATAATACATGTATCTTCTCGATATCAGTTCGTAAAATAATACTCTATTTTAATTTGTGTAAATACCTATAATACCATGTTGATATTTTAGTCTAACAAATAAACAATAATAAAAAAGAAAACATAAGAGGTACCACATACTTTACCAATTTCAGGCGGGAGAATAAAGTTGACTAACTATACTATTTTAATTTTATTAATAAATTAATTAATAATCCATATTTATATCTATATATTTATAATACTAAGTGTCAGGTTAATTTTTCCCGCCTAAACTAGCACCCTAAGGGAATTAAGAATCTGATGTCATGATGATGCCAAGCTGATCCAAATCTTTTTTTTCCTGAAATTTTTAGATGACCCAAATTCGAGTCCCTTTTTTATTTTTTTATTTTTTGAAATTTTCAGAGTTTTGATTATTACTCTAAAATCTCTATCCATTCCGGTAATCTGCCCCTTATACATTTCCCTACAAAATGGATGATCTTACATCTTTTAATTTTGTATAGTAATTTTCAATCATCTATTTATCTCCCCGCCTTAATCTTTTTTTTTTCAATTTTTCAGAGTTTTGTTTATTACATCTTTTAAAATCTAAATCCCTTTTTTTTTTAATTTTTAGAATTTTGATTATTACTCTAAAATCTCTATCAATCTCGGTAATCTGCCCTTGTACATTTTCCTACAAAATTGGTGATTTTACATCTTTTAATTTTGTATAGTAATTTTTAATAATTTATTTATCTGTTAATCTTTTTTTTTTGAAATTTTCAGAATTTTGATTATTACTCTAAAATCTCTATCCATTATGGTAATCCGCCCTTATACGTTTCCCTACAAAATGGGTGATTTTACACCTTTTAATTTTACAAAGTAATTTTATAATCTATTTATCTGGTTACCTTAATTTTTTTTTCAAATTTTCAGAATTTTGTTTATTACAATTTTTAATTTTGTATAGTAATTTTTAATCATTTCTCAGTTGTTGAGGTGGAACTTTTGACCTTTGGAGATGCTCTGGATTTCATTTAACTAGGTAAGTGTATCAATTAAATTCTTAATTATCTCTTTCCTAACGTTTGACTGGATAAGTGTAGCAATCAAATTCGTAATTATCTCTTTTCTTTTATTGTGTTATTTTTCGTTTTCAAAATATTGCACACATATATTGGTCATCAATCGATCAATTAACATATAATATCAATTTTTGAAGTAGTTGTACATATTTTTCTTTTATTTTAGCTCGAGTGATTTGATTGATGAACATATATTACTTTTATTTTTTATCATTTAATTAATTGTTTTCTTTAGTTTGTTTTAGAGAGATATATATGTGTTTCCTGTGCAATGAACGGGTAGATTCGCTAGTTAATAATAATAACTATATATAAAAATTTACCTAGAAAAATACAAATACGGTTTGTTAGTTTCAAAAACAACATCCGGCTTCTTAAAATAAAATTTTTCATTTTAAGAAAATAAAAATAATAATTAAAAAATATGATGAATGTTTTAACTTAATTTGACGACGAACAAAAAAAAAGATTAGATATTAACCTAATTTGTTATGAAAATCAAGTTCTTATCTTCCAAATCTTGAAAAGGAAGTTGACCAAGATAACAGAAAAAATTGGTAAAAAAAATGGAGAGAAAATGGAAACCCAGAAAATGTACTAAAATTTGCACATATTCATTTTTTTTGCATATGGATACCGTCAAAGATGGTGATCCTGATGCCAATTTCAATAAGTAGTTTCAATTTGGGGAAGCTGTTGGAATTCCGAAATCTTACATTTTTGTTAATGGTTAGTTGTTTTGGTTTGTTTCATTATCTCTACAGGTAAATTTTTTCTTTCTTATTGTGTTGTTTTCTCCTTTTTTATTACTGTTTTCTCTCAATTTATGGGTTTCTTTCTTCTGGTAGATCCTTATTCCAGGTTTGTATTTATCTAAAAAATGTGCTTCTTCGCCCATTATAGAACTGTTCCTATAGCATATATTTATTTGGGAAAGGTGGATACATGAAGTCGTATACCAATTATCAACTCCTATGCCTTGTTATCATCTACCTTTCAGTATTTCGAAAACTTACTCAAAAATTGTGCCCATATATTAACAAAACTATTTTTATTTAAAAATAAAATCTGATCAACTAATAACATCCACACTTTGTGCTCACTTATAATTGCTATGATGTTGTTCCTTGAGTTTTCAACATTGTAAAACCATCAACTTAAAGTTGGAGTGTGCATTTGTGGCAAAGCTGTCCTCAATTCTGTTAACGGATATAAGAGCCTGTGAGGCATCAATTGTGAAGATCGTTGTTTATCCATGTTAGACTTAATGCATATTCTAATGCTCTTACATTTTGATACTTGTAACATGATTTTGTATTATGATTCTGTATGGTTTCTTCTAAGCTGGTGTTCTGGTCTTTCTATTAGATGTGACAAAAAGGCTTGGTGTTTCAAGAGGTAGAGGCATGGTTTCGATATATTCTCAGTCTTGCAAGAGAGGTGAAACGGTTAAATTTTATTGATTTTATATATGCATCGAAGTTTTAGTTATTGCTTGGGCCAAATTCTTATAGAGATTTATAGACGCAGGTAGTACAAAAATGGGTGTGTATTGGCGTGACTTCTATGAAGACAATGTAATCTCTCTGGCTCATGGGAATTTGAAGCTAAACAACACTCGTCATTTCTAGATTGTGTAATGAAATAGATTTTGTTATCTCTTTGCAGTTAAATTTTGAAGCCTTTTTTGTTAACTAGCGATTGAATTACGTTTGCATTTTTCTTCAGTTCTCATAGGCACTCTAATAACTTGCGTTATTGTACTTTTCATTTCTTAATGTAATTAATGAATCTTTCTTTTTATTTTTAGTTACAGTTTCTAATATTCTGTCCAAAATTTCCCAACAGTTTTGCATCTGAGTAAAAGTTCTGAAAGTTTAGCTCTCATAAATTCAATATTTCCTTATTCCTCATAAGGTCAATACTTATTATAAATAATTTAGTATAAATAATAAATTACCACAGCGTAGCATTATCAACAGGGCATTAAAATTATTTATTTATATATGCATTAATTATCTTACATATAAGCTACGAGTATTTGAACGTCAAGTAAAACGCAATACGTGCATCGCATGTAACTCACCTAGTGTGACTGTTGATTGGGACAGGTGGCGTGTTGTGATTGGGGATTCAGAGCCCGATTTGTTTCCTTAACCGGACTATTGAAGTATAAGACGGTAAATTTCCCCTATTTTGTAAACAATTGTCTAAATAATTACCTACAAATAACAGACATGCGTGAGTATGTGTACTCTAACGACCACAACGGTCCAATTAAGAGAACCGGCGTTTCGATGTTATTGAAAGAATATATTAATTGTGGCTAACTTTGAACTATCAATTTTTCTGATTTTATTTCCATGTATACGAATGTTACCAGAAATTAAAATCTATCGCTTTTCTCTCATTTTTGAACTTAAAAAAAAAAAAAAAAAAAAAGGAAGGAGAGAATCAATTAAAGAAAACATGCGGTAAGTTTTTTCATTTGAATTCTAATATGAACATATGGTATATGAGCAATGTTGTTAATTGTATTGTGCAAAAGTTTTCCGAGGGATGGTATAAATCGAGTGAAGCAACATTTGGTGGGGTAAAAGGCTCATGTAGATGTATGTCAAAAGGTACCTCTGATGTTCAATTAAAATTAAAATAGAATTTAGATTGTAAAATTGATTTATTTATAAGTTCAATAGGTTGTTAAATTTCTCGTATAATCTTTAGATTGGTTAACAGATCTTATTAATTAAGTATGAAAATATAATGACACATTATATATGCGTGTTTACATGATAAGAATTGATCCAACGGTTGAATCGCCAATGTAACGGTTGAACCAGAGACCCACTATTTCGTCCAGGTCTAGTTTTAAAACTATGGTAAAAACTATAAAATATTAAAATACATTATAACTGCATAGAATATATATTTAATAAAACACGTGTAATATCTCTACACTTGCACCGAAATTTTTATTGAACTTGTGAAGCTACATGATATGACACACGTACACTGATCTAGGCTTTTAGTAATTTATTATTTGTATAGGTAGTACAAAGTTACGAATGATCATGCGTACAGGCTTAAGTCAGACGATCTAGGAGAAGGAATAGCAAATAATGGTTTGGCTTTCCTTGTGACAATTCCAGATTTCTCAGGAAGGTCAAGATTTTCACCTTCAGGGGAGCGAAGCCACAAAGTACATTACCATTTTCTCTGCAAGAAGAAGGCCAGGACATGTCCTTCTTCCGGATCCAAATGGAAGATATTCGAAATGGTTTCCCAAATAGTCCCATACTTTGCCACTTTCATTGTTCAAAAATCTTTCCGGCCTAAATTCCGGTGGATTCTCCAAACCTGTGGATCCATATGCTCTGACCATATATTCAGAAACAGTACACTTGAACCCTTTGGTATTGTTTATCCTCCAATCACACAAGATTCACTCGGAGATCTTTGCACTAACAGGGGAAGTGGAGGATGTCGGCGTAATGTTTCCTTCACAATTGCATGAAGATACTTCAGCTTGGAGACATGAAATTCTTCCACTGGGTTGTTTGCGCCAACAACTTCCGCTAGTTCATTTTCATTACATCTGGATTCTGCAAAATCTCTGCCATCGCCCATTCGACTGTTGTTGCTCTAGTGTCTGTGCCCCCCACAACAATGTCCTGTTCAAACAAGTACGAGGAAACATTCTCAAATTAAAGAGCTGGTGACTTCCAATCAAAAAAAAGTAACAAGTTACCATCAACATGGCCTTAATTTGTATCAGGTTGATTGAGGCATCCTTCTCCTTTAGCTCTAGAAGAATTTGCAGAAAGTCCTTCGTTCCACCCCTTCTGTTATCTCCCTCAAATGATCCACTGAAATCCGTCTTCATATCTTCATTTATGACATTATCCAAAATCCCATCAACAAGTGGCAAGCAATTCTTCATCTCTTTCACAACTCCTTGAATATCAAACCTGGCTACAACTGGGAAATATTTGCTTGTCCTAGTAAATCCACAACTTTTAATGCCAATTTTAGAAATTCAGCTCCAACTTTGTGCAGCATCTCTTTGTCAGACGTGCCTCCCCACAGCAAGCTCATTACAACATTAAGCTCAGTTGCAAAAGCCACTTCTCCGATATCAATTGGCGCCGATGCACCTGTCTTCACGTAAACATTTCTGATACTCTTTCTAACCTCGTCTTTTCGCAGGTCATAAGAAGCCTCAAGATTACTGTTACTAAGCATTTCACGAACGAATAATTTACGCATGTTGCGCCAATATGGGCCATAGGGAGACCACACGATATCCAGTCCGCCATAGGAGGCAGCCAAAGCTAATATAGGTGGATCATGGTTGGCGAAAACTGCATCCTTATCCCGTACAATCTCTTTAAACAAAGTGGACGAACCGATAACAAAGCAGAGTTTGTTGCCAAGCCATAGTTTGTAAATCGGCCCATATCCTTGAGCTAATTCCGTGAACTGGTGGTGCATGTTTGTGCGGAGATATCCAAGAATCGGCAAGCCTCGAGGCCCCGGCGGGAGTAAACCCACTTGTTTCCCTGAGCTGTTGAATATCCATGCATACCAGAAAACAGAGGCAACGAAAATCAAGAAAAACAGAGCTGCGGTTGCAGCTTGATCCATTTTGTTTACAGCAAATTAAACTGGAGGGAGAGAGAGAATTGGCCAAATAGTAAATAACACTGAGATAAGTGATTATCTAGTAGCTAGTGCTTGTGGGGCTTATATAAGCACACAAATATTTTAAGGGGTGAGATAATTGAAGTGTAATGACCGTTGTACATCCACGTGCTTGACTTGAGCTTCGTCTTATCTTTCACCTACATCTACCATGAGCAGGATTTTTTTTTTCCTTATTTTCTTTCCTTTATGCACGAACAGTCCGTTCCACACTTCTACTGGAGCTTGTTTGATTCTCATTTCCTCAATTATAATTTTACTTACTATTGATTTGACATTTAATTTGACAACTACTCAATTACAATCTCATATTTTAAAATTATTTACATTTTTAATGTACATTTTACCTCTCTCCCCATTATAATTTACCCAATTTTAGACAAATAATGAGAATCAAACAATCTCTAATTTGACTAAATTTTATTAGAAAAATAGTGTATGTAAGAAAGTCTTGACAAAATATTTGATAAAAAGGGTGATTTCACCATCTTTACTTATGTGCATTATGTCAAGTATTTTGTTAATATATATATATATATATATGTATTTTTTTACATATAGCACGACTCAAATTTATTTTAATTTAGAATGAATTTAACAAAGTCTTATTATTTGTAAAAAAAAAAAAAATCGAGACAATTAGAGATTTAACCTCCTTTTAAGTGCTATACTTATTTTTATACTTAAGTTCAAAACTAATTGTAAATATACTCTTATACATTGTAAATATACCCTATTATTATTCTTTTTGTTTTCTATAATAATAAATAATTATATTATTATTGGTTTATTTATTATACTCTATATAATCCCCATATATATATATATATATATATATATATTGTTTTCTCATCAGACCCAAGCCACCACTCTCCATTCTTCATCTATATAATCCCCATATATATATATATATATATATATATATATTGTTTTCTCATCAGACCCAAGCCACCACTCTCCATTCTTCATCGCCATCATCCCATCCGCCGCCGCCCCACCAGTGCACACTAACTACAACCAAAGAGAGACTTGACTTTGAATTGGGGAAGGCAAATCGCTGCGATCGGTTCCAGCACCATCCATCTGCAACAGGTGCATCCATTTGACGCCACCCATCGCCACCTCCACCAGACGCCTCCCATTGCCGCCTCTACCAGCCGCCATCCACCGCCGCCTCCACCCACTACCGCCTCTAACTGCCACCTATACCAATAGCAGCGTTGGCTATTGCTGCGTGCCTTAAGAACAATTTTCGGCGGCACCCATTAGCCTACCTTCATTTTTTTTAATAAATTTTTGTGAACCATGTTTCGCTCATTTTATTTTCTCGTAGACATTTTTGTTTTAGATTCCTGCTTTTTCTTTAGCGTGCACCCATTACCATCAAATCGATACAAGTCTACAACATTCAAGCTAAGCTTGTATGAAAAGGAGACGAAACTGGGGCTCTTAGCACATGGCTTCTTGCTAAAAATTGAAGCATTTCATTTTAGATTCCTGCTTTTTCTTTTCTTTTTTTTTTAAACATTTTCATTTTAGATTTTGCTTTTTTTTTTTTTTTAACTTTCCTATAACATGATATTGGGTGAGTTTTTAGAATTTTGTTTCTATACTCACACCATTTCATGATCTAATTTCGTGTTAACAGAATACTTTTTTAGATCATTACTGTCCTTTCCTTTTTCATTTGTTCAACACGAATTCGAATTTTTTGTTATCATTGTGTTCTTGTGTTCTTTTTCAATATTAATACTCGTTGACATATTTTTTTTTCTTTTCTGGGGGCAGTTACCCTTTTTTTTTCAATGTCTTGTTTTTTCAATGTTCACTTATATTCTAATTGATTATGATTGTGTAATTAATTACAGCCTCACTTGTTACCGTTTTCTTCTTTCTTAGTGGGGGCTGTTATGATTGTTTTTTGGTTACCATTCTTTTTTTTTTTTAATTTATTTTCACATGACTTTTCTAGTTGTTACTCATTTTTTCACTGAGTTTAGTAGTTTGCTATGTTATCAAATGTTTTTTCCATGTTACGATGTGTTACGGTATTTTTTTGGAGTTTTTATTACCACTAACAAAAATTTTTTCCATGTTACCACGTGTTACGTTTTTTTACCATTGTGTTCTCGTGTTACCCTTTTTAAAGATTATTACCATTGTTTGTTTTTTTCATTTTTGGGGGCTATTACCAGTATTTTTTTCTGTTACCATCCTTTTTTTTTTTATTTTCACATGACTTTTCTAGTTGTTACTTTTTTTTTATTGAGTTTAGTAGTCTGCTATGTTACGTAATTTTTTTTCCACGTTTTTCCATGTTACGCTTTGTTACAGTATTTTTTGGGAGTATTTATTACTAGTAACAAAATTTTTTCCCATGTTACCATGTGTTACTTTTTTTTAAAACGATTTTAGTACTATTTTTTTAAATGACTTAGAGACACACGACGGTGGTTTTGTTGTTAAACCACTACATATTAGTTATAATAATTATCATATTATATTATTATAATAATACTGTTATTAATAATAATTATATAAATAATAATTAATATTATAATTAAATTTAGTAAAAAATTGAAATTGATTAAAATTTAGTAGAGGTACTTTTACAATTAGTTGGAGTATTTTTATAAATAGTTTCAAAATACAATGTACTTTTCCAGAACCATATCAAAAAAATGGGTTTTTATCTAAAGAGTTCAAAAAAATCCTTTAACAAAATGTTTGACAAAATATGATAATTTCATCGTCTTATTATCTTATCCCTCAACTATTTTTCCCAGCCACACAACTTGTAGCGACCGGAGATTTTTATAAATAAAAACTTAAGTTCTTGCAAAATTTATTAAGCTAAGCCGCGTCGCTACCACCTTTTTGTTATTATTTATTTATTTATGCATGATAACGGTTATGGAAATAATTTAATCTCTCGCGCTCGTCTACCTTTGAGTAAATTGAATTTTAGAAACTAAAAACGAAAGTTTAGAATTTAATAAACCCAATATCAACGCATTGGTTATGGCCCCTTCGTTGATAAATTGGATCAAGTTTTGTCTTGCCTATTCAAACCCAATTCAATAAGCAGATTTTAAAAATTTAAGTTTAGCCAAATAGCCCATCTAGACCCACGATCATCCCAAGCAGTTTCTTCCCCGGCAATTTCCTTTCTAGACTCACGTATACAGTTTTCATTCCATTCTAAGTGTCATACTCTCTGTGTTGCAAATGTCTTGTAAAAAGAAAACGAATTTTTCCACTAACTTGTTTCTTCTGTCAAGTCAGATCCAAGCAGGGAATTATTTTGCCTTCCCGCTTCGTTATTTTTCTGAAACGAGAATCGACACAATTTCAACTAGTGACTGAATTCACAACCAGTAAGTCCCCTTTTGTTCTGTAAATTTTCCACTGAGATATTATGTTTTGGTTCTTGTAAATTACATAGTATACACACGGTCAACAATCCCTGAAAATGGAGTTTCAAGTACTTAGATTTCAGTTTTGCCAATCACTCGAACACAATAGTCATTCCCAGCCTCACTCAACTCTCTTTCTCAATCACATCTATACACACACAAACACAGCTATGCGAAGTATTTAAACATTTTTATCAATGATTTTTTATTAATATTTTTCAATTTACTATATACGTGCTATAACTGGGTCAGCTTTTGTTTTCCTTTTGTAAAAGAAGTTTGACAAAAACTTGTACCATAAAAAAAAAAAGGACCGTGGTCTAGGCAATTGTTATTAATTTAAAGGTAATATATGATGTATTAAAAAAGACAATCTTACAAAACGCATTATTTATATATACTATTTTACAAATAGCACAGCTCTTTCCTAAAACATATAATGAAATTTTACAATAATAGATGAACGATGAAAGTATGACACAATATCAAAATATCTAATGGGACGGACGGCTCCACCTCACAAAATTTTAGTACTCAATGCTTCGGTCAATAAAAAACCCATACATCCTTTTGATATGATTTATAATTTGATTGATTTATAATATACTTTGAATATTGGAAAATTTTCCCCCGCCACCCAATATTCCAGTTACCCGTTTTAGTCTTGGAAAAAGCCAAAGTTCACTTCTCTCTTTGAACCTCAGTACAGAGTTTTATCAGGCTTCAGCTACCGGTGTTCAAAAAATTGCTATAAGAGGTTTGGCGTTCTGAGAGAAAGAAAATTCTCAATGGCGTCTGCCGCGCTTCAGTATACTTCTGGGAGTAGGACAAAGGGTTTTGATATCGATCGCCACAGCTATTTTAGGAAGATCTCAGCTTTATGTTCAGGCAAATAGAAAATCAATTTTCATTCAGGATTACTAATTTTTATACAGGATTTCTGTCGAATTTATCAAAAGATTTCATTTTTTACTTTTATTTTTTTGGGTTTTCACAATTTGGGTTTACTGGACACGTTATTTCCCCTTGAAAACCCGGAAAATGTGAAATTTCTGAAGGGTTTCGTGGAGATAAAAATTTGGGATAAAGACGACACCTTTATGTAATCTTTTTTCTTTTAATCTTTTTACACAAAGACAAGACCTTTATGTAATATGTTCCTCTTGTATGTATCATCTTTTATTTTCTTTTTCGTGTTTTAAGATCATGCATTGTTCTTGCTCGTGTTTCAACTATTTCTTTTAAATTCACTGGTCATGTTATGTTAGTTTTTTGGGTGTCTTGTTTCATGAAGAAGAGACAAACATGAGAAATAAGGTTTGAGCGTGCAATCTGTATTATAAGTTTCCAGTCATGTCAGCTTACAAATGAGTTCTAGTAAATGTTGGCACTGAGTTTATTACATCCTGCAATGTCATTTTAGTAAGAAATTCTTCATTTCCTCTTTAAAAGTTGAATGTCTTTTTGCAGATATCTGTATTTCACTTTGCTAGTAAATTTCTGCCTCATGGTCGTTTAGATTATTTATATGTTTGTCTCACCGTATGTAGAGGAGGGAGCTTTTTAGATTAGGAACCCATGCCTCAGGCAGTCAGTTACTTCACATGCATTTTGATTTTAGAGAAAAGCCTGATAAAGCAAGCATATTAACTACAGAAAGCAAGAATTTATATAAATCTCTCTCTGCTTTTTATTTCTTTGTTTTCCTTATGGCGCTCCTTTTGAAGTTAATTTTTTGCTCATCATTACTCCGTGTGTACTGGTTTATGTCATATTTTGTAAATGAAATCCTTTTGTTCTCCTTAGATAAGGTGTTTTTATGGTATACTTTCTTTCTTCTTGAAAACCAGGAGAAGGCGAAAATACTGACAAGGGTCCTGAGGAGACAAAGAGTTTGGATCTGGATGATGGTCTGTTCTCTCTTACAGATGTCTTATACGAAATCTTCCGACCTGTAGATTGTATACATCAGTGTGTTCTTTCTCCTCCTTCCTTTTTTGTTTAACTCTGTGACAATGTATGATTCTAAGTTCTCAAGGAATTGCTTGTTTTAATGTCATCTGGTTCTTTGTCCTTAAAATCATTATTGTTTTTGGTTTAGTTGTGTTAGTTCTACCTTTAATGAAAGCACGGAAAATGTGCTCAAATAACTTTGAAAGCTTAGTTTGTCGTTGAACAAGATTTCAATTTCCGATCATCTTAATGATCCTGTTGGAAACCTTTTTTCTTATCAGATTAGTAACTCCTGTCATCCATCTTTAAAAAAAGCTCTTCATTTCCTCTCATCTTCTCCATTCTATATCAAGACGTCCAAATGGAGCCCTTAAAAATAAGATTCTGTTCTGTAGGAAGTGTGTCACTTGACATGAAAATTTCATTAGGAAGCCCCCCCATAAATTAGTACATCTTTAGAAAACCTGTAGAATTGTTAATCTTTTTCTCGCACCGACTTTTCACCCATTATGGGGTTGCGTGGTTGAATATAAAAGAGTGAGGAATTCACCACACATTGGAAAAGATTGTCCACATGCGTAGAAAAGTCTTTTGGAATGATTAGCAACAAAAAGGTTAAAAAGTTTAAATTGAATGCAAACTTATTGGGAAACTCTCTCTTAGTTATGACTGGCCAAAACTTCTTTGTTGGTACTATGTTTTTTCCGTGGCTTGTTGGATATTATTGTATCTGGCATAGCTAAGTGGGACTCCTTCCTTGGAAGGTGTGTTGAAAACTTTTTATTGGTAGATAATGTTCCACATCATTTTTTCTTACAGGAAATGAATGAAATCATTTTTTACCAATAAATATCATTGCTTCACCTTTTTCCTTAGGAAGTATGGAAAAAGTTTTCTTCCTGGAAAATGTGCAAAGTATGTTCCTACTATCTGTGAAGACCGATGAATGTAGCGAATAACTTAAGGCTTGCCAAGTTAGTCATCTGTATACATTTATTTTCTGGAAAATAAAAATTGTACAAGGAAATTAATATCCGTATTATGAAAAGGCAAATATATAAAATATGAATTTCAACATTTTCAAACTTCTTCAACTTTGGTGGACTCAGAAGAGGAGCAGGAGAGAAACGGGAAGAAGAAAGGAGAAAAGGCAGAAATTTGGAGGAAGAAATTGTAATTTTATTCAGTAAAGAATATTGTCTGTCTTAGTGCAGCACAACTTCCTGCTTATATAAGGATAAAATTAAGTGAATTATACAAATAGAACTAGTGTTTCCAATATAAGGAATGACATTTTCTCTAAACTTTAAATAATTTTGAAAATAATCTAAACTCTAGTAATTTTAATTTCTTCGATGCATTAACTAGACATTAGATGTGGTCTCGTTCTCATTATCACAATTAATACATGTCTTTGTCTTCAATGTGTGAAAAGGTTCAGTTGTGTACTGAACCATTTTACATGTGTGAGATGAGGTGTAAGCCATGGGACAAAAGGGTGCAAAATGACTGAGATAACTTTTTAGTCTCTATTGTTTTAGTTATTTTTTAAACCGAATGCACATAAGGTTTTTAAAGGAAGAATCCACTTATGTCTGTAGAAAACCTACTGACAAAATGTTTCTGATGATTCCTGAGGCCTTGGGTTGCTCTTACAAAAGTAGAAGCTCTCTAATTTGGCAAAGACAGCTCCTTTTCTATGATTCAGAAGGTAATGACACCTAATTTTAGGACAAATAGGAGCAGTTTTTTCTTTGGTATTTGGAGCTTCACAATGATTGACGTCGACAAAGAAAAAAAAGTTCGGATCAAAGGGATATCTATGTTCTAGTCGTCAAGGACCACATTGGTTGATGTATTGATGGAACTGACAAAAAGATTTTCAGCGATCCTATATTTGTTGCAAGTGAGTCTTTCTTATTAGTTTTATTGCCATTTTTAGTTATCACCATCACTTTAACTAGCTTAAAAATGGAGATACCATTTAAGCTTTAACTGGTTTGCCTTCTTTAGGATTTTTGTTTGTGGATCAAGTATTATGGTTGTTCTTTCTAGCTCAATATGTTTTATGGATATTTACCATCCTTCTCTATGCGGCAAATGAAGGATGTTAAAGCAGAATTCTGAAACTAAAACAAATATAGAATCATCATGGATTATTGATTATTACAAATATAGAATCATCATGGATTATTGATTATTCCTTCAAAATGCTTAGAATAAATATAGGCTACTTCATGTTGTGTTTGTTTTTAGTATTAATTTTCAATATTGATATGTGATCACTACTTTGTGTACTTTTGATATACTAATTTATTGCAAGCTAGACTAACTAGTTTCTTTATCTGTTTCTTTACGGATTTTAAAGGTAGTTTTTGGTATATCAAATGCATAGTTTTCTGTTTTTGTATTTTAGACTTATTTTATCTCATTTGTTCCATTTCTTATGCCTGAAGCTTTTCCTAGAGAGAGGGAAGTATTAGCAACATCCTCAAACTTCTCTGACGACAAGTTAATTCAAAGAGGTGCAAAAGATATATAAAGATGATGAAAAGAGAAAAGGAAAAATTTTGGAGGAAAAATTTGAGATTTTATTCAATAATTATATATGTCTCATTACAAGAAAGTTTCATATTTAATGAGGCTAAACTAAACAGCTAATTAAGGGAATAAAACTTGGATTTCTTATAGAAGGAAACAAAGTAATTTGTTCAAAAATTACAATTATCGACTGTGATAACCTTTTAATAGGACATGAGAATATAGTAATTTTAATGAATACAAATTCGTCACGGCAACTTTTTAATTAAAGAATCTAGTGAGGCATCCTTTTACAACTTTAAATGTATCGAGTAAGGAAGTTATTCGGGGGTTTATGTTTACAGGGATGCGAAGTCTCGAGTTCTTGGTTTAGGCAGTGAGACCAGCTAAACACTTCTAGTTCTAGATGAATTGTGGTTTTCATTTTTAACCTTAAAGGTCCTGGAATTTTATGACTTGATACTTATTATCTTAGAGTTGGTATGTTAGTCTTCTTGTTAGTTGCTAGGCATAGGTAATATCTATTGTTATTAGGCCTTATTTGAATATGGATCGTGTTGTTTTCTTGCGAAGGGGAAGTCAAAGGAAGAGTCCTTGAATTTTAAACATGTGAATAATTTAGTTAGACCCCATTTCAATTAAGAGAAGTCTTCGGGGTGAAAATATACAATTACAGTAAATATTGTGCTTTCAGCATATTTGATGATCACCCTTAGTGAGTGTTTGATTCTCATTATGAGGCAAAATTATGAGGAAATTATAGTGAATAGAGTGGTAGAATGAGCGGTGGAGATTTAATAGAAGTTAAAATGTGTAGTTGTAATTGATTAGTCGTCAAATGAAAGGATAGGAGGAAATTATAATCTCATCATAATTTTGCATCAGTAATGAGAATCAACCACTTCTTTAGGCTTATTTTATGTTTTGCGCAAAATGGTCCAACCATAAGCCATTCATAAGCAAAATTTATCTCTCTTTTGTAGCCGATTAAAATGATGATACATTTTATATAACTACAGAAACAACAAGGCCCCGATCTAAGGTTTTTTCCTCATTCAATGCAATGTTACTGAAAGGGGCATGTGGTGGTTTCTTCTCAAACATTATCAATAATACCCTCATGGATGTGCTAGGATGTGGAGTAAATGACCAAGAGATAATGGATGGAATTGTAATTTTTGTGGGTGTAGTCAATGAAATTAATTAGTGGCAACTGGTGGGATCCATTTAGCGATTTTTTGGTCTTCGTTTACAATAAATCTTTACTGCTTTCATTATATCTGACACGCCAGAAAATCCTTAATAAGTAAAATGCAGGCAATCTTTTGATACTTCTCCACCTCGGTTCTTTGAAACCACAAATGCCAAAGAAATTCTATTTTGTTTCCTTTCTGAATACAGAAGTAGATTTCTTTACCAAATTAACACTTCACTTTTGTAACAGTGACCGAAGTCTCTTGAATTCATCAGAAGTATTTCCTTGGTGGATTTTTCGAGGGCTCAAGGTCGTATGTTTATTTGGCTTAAGAAATTGGTAAAACAAATGTTTTTTCATCTTTCCCCCCTATCAATGCATCTTCAATTCTTCATTATGTTTTGTTCTCCCTTTTGGTCTGTTGTCTTTTATGTCTTTTATGGTGATTGAGATATTTACTTTTTTGTCTTCTCCATTTGTATTGAATTTCTTCCCTAGATTTCCAGCGATCATAGAAAGGGGCGGGGAAAAAATGGAAAGCCAGGGCCAAAAAAAAAAAAAAAGAAAAAAAAAAGAAGGAAGAAGCGGAGAAAAATGGAACTTGAGGCATGCTGCTTGATGCAAAGTCTTGCATCGGCTCATTTTACCATGTTTTGGTTGAAAAGGAAGAGTCATTTAAGTCAACTCCTTGTGTGAATTCTTCTTATCTTATTTATTGTGGTCTTAGGGTGTCTTTGGATAACTTATAAATAATAATTTAAGTGAAGTAGTTAAAACATGTGATAAAAATGTTACTAGTTGGTGATCCGACAAGATCTGTAGATAAAAACGGTGGCTTATGTTATATTTTAATTGATCCCAGAGATGCTATTAGTCTTTAAACAAGGGATGTTTTTAGTAATTTTTATTTATTTTTGAATTGCTTTAGTAATTGAACTGTCAGTCTTGTATGTCTATACAGTTTTGGCTTCTCTTCTATATTTTAAGCTCTTCCAACATAGTGTCCAGTATAATTTGGTGAAGGTTTAGGCCCCAACTTACTCAGCTTTAGGCTTGGGTGCTAGTATTCTTGTCATTCTCCTTTTATATATGGAATACATGATCCAAGTAGAAGTCCAATGAAGGCAAAACCATTTTTTTGCCTATGTTTATTTTGCATTTAGATTGATGAACGATGAAGATATTTGAGTATGTTACATTTTTTTTGTTGCAATAGTTGGAGACGGGATGGAAAAAAACAGTCAGGATCCATTTTCGTGCATTCCTCGAGGTCGAAGATCGAAAGCAAGAGTTGCACGGAGGGAAATTGCTCCATTATTTCGGATAGTTGGTAATTTGATTATTCTGCCATGCATGACATCGTTAATATTCTAAATAAGTGATTTCTATTAAGTTATATTTTCTGCTTATGTTCTTAAGCCGACAAATTTCTGCAGTAATAGAATTACATGTTTTCCAAACTTCAGATAACTCCTATATCATGACTTGTGTCTAGGGGAATTTGCCTCTTAAGTGTACTTGGAGGAGAAAGTGTGTAAGAGCTAACAAAGAATCTTACTTTCTGAATTGAACTGATATTAAGGGGCATGAGGAACAGGCTTTACAAGTGTTTAGACCTGAGGGTGAGAAATCTGAGAGATACTGGAAATAAACTTTCCTCATATATTTAGGAGCATATTGGACCTTAATTTGATTGATGTTAGGCTGTTCAACTCATAATCAATGGTCTGATACAATTAAAGCAGTCATCTGCCATCTTGTGGAACTAGTAAGCGATTGTTTGATACAATAGAAGTCTATCTTGGGTATCACTGCTTATTCCATACAACTTCCGGCTGTGCCCCTTATTAAGTAGTACGTGTGATTTTATGTGAAAATGAGGGGGGAATTGAGCATGTAGACTTAAGAATCAGGATGTGGAGCTGTTCTGAAGGGATCTGTCTAAAGTCTTGAGTGAATTTCCAACCAAATAAAAACTCTACTGTGCATTGCAAATCCTTTCTTTTCTTTATGGAACCTTGGGTTTCTGCATAGAAAGATAGGCCTAGTGGTTTGACCTATTCTTTCATGGTGTTGATTATCAACTCTGATGTATATGTGATGAAAGAAACAACATATACCTCCATTGGTGGGATTATCAAAGTATAACTAATGTTAATTATAGATTATGTAATAGAAGGAGACTCTGGAGAAAGAATCATGGAGAAACCTCAAAGTTCATGCAAATGTAGAAAGAGAAAGTGTATACATAAAACTGATTCAGGTGATATGAAAGATATTCCTGCTCATTGTTCTCTTCCTCGTAGACGCACAAGAAGAGCTTGCAAGACAAGCTCCAACCTACGAGAGAAAATGGATGATGCGTTATTTGATTGCTGTTTTCCGATCTCTTTTTTAAATAATCCCGCAATTTAAAGAACTACCTAGTACTCTGTACTGCTATATTATGTGAATAAAATGTTTGGAATATGCAGGAAAATATGGGAGGAATCTCCTGAAGAGAAAAGGAATATGTGTACATACTTGGAGTGCTTGTGGTTTTGCATGTATACAGAAGATAAATGGAGAAAAAATGTCCTGACATGGATTAAGACAAGGAAAATATTCTCAAAAGAATATGTTTTGGTTCCAATTGTTCTATGGTATATGTTCTTCCAAGTAGTATTTTCCTGTAAAAAAGGGTTTGTTATTGTAATTGCTGATTGATATGCCTTTTGTTAGGTCTCACTGGTATCTTGTGATCTTCTGTCACTTGGGTGAAAGTCCACAGTCAAAAAGTAGAACTCCATGCATTTTATTGCTAAGTTCACTGCGTGAGTTGAATAACGGGCTCGAAACTCTAATAAGGAGGTAAATTGAAATTGAATATCTAAAGAATTTGATTTCAATATATGTTCGTGTTCATAATTTTCTTTTGCAGACTCATCGTGGACATATATGAAACAGAGGAGAGGCCAGTGGACAAGAAGCTACCTGGAAAGATTCCTCTGTTGATTCCAAAGGTACAGTTCCTCTTCACATCTATTTTTTCTTTCTTGTTTGAACTGGGACTTTAATGGATCAAACAAACAATTTTCAGGTTCCACAACAAACAAACAACGAGGAATGTGGTATATTTGTTTTGCAGTATATAAACCTGTTCCTAAAGAGTGCTCCGGAAAATTTCAGCGTTTCTGATGGCTACCCTTACTTTGTAAGTCAAATGCATGAAGGACCAAAATTTACTTAAACAGTAACATTTAGAGTTTTACTTACTTTTGAGCTTTGCCAAGCATGATCCTTTAGTAGTATCTTCCGTAGTAATGGGGCGTCATGCTATGAATGTTGAATCATAGATGAAGGATGACTGGTTCAGCAAGGAAGAACTTGAAGGCTTCTATGAAAGACTTGAGTCGTTTAAGACCGAACCTGAAGAATGACCTCCAGAAGACCAGAACTTCTGTGCATATTTAAATAACATGAATCTTAGTTTTTAATGTTTTTTAATTTTTTTGAAGTACAATAACATGAATCTTAGTTGATCACATTTTAGATTGTAAGCTGGAAAATTAGACTGTTTTTGATCTGGACCTGGATCCATGTCAGATACAAGTTTTATTATATGAATTAGGATATTAACCTTGGATAATATATGTTCTTAAGTGGCTGTTTGATTCTCATTATTTTGTTGAACTATAATGAGATGAAATGTGTGGTGGAGAGAGAGGCGCTCCCTTATGAGACACCCCTGTGTCTTGAGATGAAAATTGTTTGGTTTCTAGTCTCTTCGTGCTATTTTCTTTGGCGTATTTGAAAAGTGAATTTTAAGAGAGTATATGTTGTAATGAAATAAGTAAAGATTATAGGAAACATGAAAATATGATTTCTACAGAAATGTGGTTGGAAACTGATTCTGACTTGCTGGCCAACCATTACCAAAAAACTTTTGTTCGCATTTTTATCACCACATGGTATACGCTACTGGAAACATATGTTTGGCACAGTTCTGAAAATTGCGCACGTAGCGCTCCCACATGGTGGTCGGCACAAAAATTTCCGTTGAAAGGAGAACGACTCTCATCAATATATTGAAGCACGGGGACAAGTTCAATGTAAAAGAAACAAATATATTCCATTTCTGAATTCAGAAATCATGAATTACATGTATCCCATTCAAATGTTGGTTGTGAAAATGTCTCATAATCTAGAGGTCCATGAACAACACTATCAACATTCTGTATTCCTTGCAATAAAGCTGGCTGAAAACCATCGTGATCTGAAGGCAAGAGTTTATAAATTACTAGTAACACGAGTGTGAATATTGCCTGAAGCTTTGTGGAGTCTCCACGTACTGAAAAGAACAGTAGCATAGCAACAAGAAACATATCAACACAGACGCGCATTATACACAACACTGTATCCATCAGTCTCCCATCGTTGCCAGCAGGAAAACCTCGTACTCTGTACACAAATAGGAAGTTGTATTTATCAACAACATACCTATACCCAAAATATGCTGCGCCAACTGGAACAACGAGAGGTGCAAACGACGAATATACAAGTGTAAGCGCGAACATCGTGAGGTTAAATGCATAATATTGTGCAAAATCAAAGGTCTGCTTCGGTACTGGTGAAGTCCTGCTGAATGGTGGATAATCAGACAGATTATGTCCAGGGAAATCCATTTCAGTCGGAGAAGGACCATTGGAGAATGCACTGTTCCCAACTAAAATTTCAGATGTCCGCTCCGATATCAATGGTCGCTGCAGGGTATCTATGTCATGATTTTGTAATTGATAATCCTCACTTCGTTCTGGTACTAACAGCAGCATGTCATTCTTCCGAAACCTCTGGAGTTTCTTTTTTATCCAAGGTATTGGAGCCAGCAGATCAAAAGATATTCCCAAAAATGTACTGGTAATCAGAAATGCAAGAGATGAGAGACATGATTTTGACAAAAAAGATGAACTCATGTACTGTTCAATCCGTTTGCAATCTTCACCATCCAGATAACACTTGCTCATCTTTAATATTGCACTCTCTAGTGATGACTCGACCAGAGCTCGCAGGAGAATGAGGTTAACAAGAAAAAAGCAAACCATCTTCAGCAAGGCAGCCCTCTGCTCACTAGACACAGTAAGATGCTTCTCAAATTTGGAAAGATAAGAAAGCGCTGAAGGGATCACTATGTACATGCTGATGAATATAATAACATTTGGAAGAAACTGAAATATAATCGTAGCAAACCAGCTTGAACTCTGCAACCAAGTCAACCACATCTGAGCATGATCCATTGCTTCTGCATTGACAATGCGTGCAGCACTTGTTATGCCACTAATCACAGCAAGCGGAGAACTGAAAAATAGAAGAATCAACAGCAGGCATGTGTTTACGAACACTCTCCGCAGTTTCAGTGAAAGTTTTGAGGATCCCAAATGATTCCAGTATATGTCACTGGCTGATGGAGCTCTCTCTACTTTCCACTGGTTCCTTTGTAATTGCAACTCCACCAATGAGAAGAACCTTCCAATCCTCCTCCTTTTCTCGTTGCGGAAATCCTGAACTGCCTTATTAGCTGTGTAAATGTCTTTGAACACCACAAAAGCAACCCCAGCACCCCTTGCTCGCCCTTCTTTGTAAGCTGCCATTTCCATCTCAAGATCAGCCCTCAACTCTTGCAACTTCCTCAGCCTCTCCTCATCTGAGAAACCCAGTTCATCAACGGCTCGGTACCACAAATCCTTCAACCTCCTCCATAGAAAACGAAGCTTCTCCCATACACCCCTTTCTTCTTCTCCATTCTCAATGTCCTCGGTCCCACCCATCAACCCCCGGGCCTCAATTTTTGCCACCAACTTGGAAATATTTTCCCGGACCTTCACCAACTCAGTTGCTAAATCATCCAATGCACACAAATCCATGGGCACAATCACTTTATATATCTTACCAGGATACTTATGTTGAAAATACTCCACCAACGGGGCACAATCAAACCCCAATGTCTTTGGAATCCCATGAACCATTATAGTAAAAATGGCACTAGAATTTGTGCTAGGATCACTTGGATTTCCTAACCCATCACGGAACCTGGTTACTCTCAACCTACTTTCAATATCATTAATACCATAATGCACCAAAAGAACGACCACAACAACAAAAACAAAGTGCACCCAGAGCAAAGCCGAACCTTTATTAATATGATTGATGGTGGTCTTTGAGAATTCATCAGCAATTGGCGCTTTCCCGGCGTAGATATTGAGGGGAAGCATAACTGCAACAGCGAGGGCAGCGAGTAGGAGGAGGATGGCGGAGCTGCCGCCCTCGATTAGGAGGAACTGTGCGGCGTCAGCGCCACAGTGTTGAGCAATCTCACGACTGGTGGCATGCCACACCGCTAGCAGCTTGGAGGCCAGGGCGGTGGGACCTGGAACGCGGCGATGGTCGCTCCGAAGCTTCACAAAAACGAAGATCAGAAGGCAAGTCAAGGCCCCGATGGCCGAAATATTAAGCAGGTACTGGATGTTGCCATACCATGCGTAATCCATGTTACCGTCGCCGCCGTCTCCGGCGGCTGACGGCGGAGGAGGGAGTGTGGCGTTTGCAATTGACGGTGACGATAAAGGTGGGTCCATGGCTATAAAATTCAAGAAACTTCGTGGGTTTTTAAGCATTAATTTCATGGTTAAGATTTGAGTGGTGAGATTCAATTGGTATTAAACAAAATCGTTACTTGGATTCATTTGTCTTGAGGGTTTACAGAGATGGGAGGAAAGGAAGGGGGAGGGAGAAAAAGAGGGTCGGGTTGGGTTGAGGTGGGGGTAGTCCGCGGGGGTGGAGGAACCGGAAATACGATTATCAAAGTTTTGGACCCTCAAAAACAATTAAAAGAAAAAAAAAATAGTGAGAAGAGGATTGAGGGCGTGTTTGGTAGGAGGGTCAAAAGAAAAGGGATCCCCATTTTCAGTTGAAGTCGGTCCGGTTTTGTTCACCCAAGAGACTCTCATGGGGTTACACCATGAGAGTCCGAGTGGCAGCTGACGTGGCCGGACACGTAAGGTGGGTTAGTTTAAATTGAAAAAAAAATGGTGAGAAGAGGATTGAGGGTGTGTTTGGTAGGAGGGTAAAAAGAAAAGGGATCCCCATTTTCACTTGAAGTCGGTCCGGTTTTGTTCACCCGATGTACACCATGAGAGTCCCGAGTGGCAGCTGATATGGCCGGACACATCAGCTGGGTTAGTTTAAATAAAAAAAAATTCAAAATTTGCTGAAAATTTTTGAATCCCTAAATCTGGCCCCAACTCAGAATTCCTCACACCCGTCCTCACACTCTCTCTCCAACCAAACCTCACCCCAAAACTTTCCGGCCGACTGAGGAGTCGACCGGCGAACGACGGAGGAGACGACCCAGCTGTCTCTCACGCGCCCTCTTTCTCGCAAGAGATGGGCTGCAAGAAACTGTGGTGCTATCAAACATGTTGGAAACTGTGGTGCTGGAAATTGTGGCATAAATATGTCGGATACGGCTTATCCATGTGTAGCTCTATGTGTAATGTATATGTAGTTATGAGGTTTTCTTAGTTTTCTCCCTTGATTTCTGTGTGCTTGTGGACTTTAGTGAAAGAATATGTATGGCTATAACAGTTTTCTTTCGCTTTTTTTTTTAAAGATATATGTAATAGTTTACATCAATTCTCCAAATGCCATCGTCTTCTGCCCTCATTTTCGTTCTGCCTTTTCAGTTAGTTTTATCCAATTCTCTCCTTCCCAGAATATCTGTGTTTCAATGGCGGAGGATGGGTGTTTTCTAACTTGTATTAATGATATTTATTTTATGTAGAAATTTATTTATAAATACTAAAGTGGCAAAATGTGGCACGAATGTTGGGCCTCCGCCGGCCGGACGTCTCCTCCGAGATCGGAAGAGCTTCTTCTCAGTGGGCCGGAAAGTTTGGGGGGTTGGAGAGAGAGGGGAGGGGTGGGTGAGTAAGTAGTTGAGAGTTTTTGGTGGGTGAGAAATAGACGGATGAAGGATTCAAAATTCTGAAATTTTGATTTTTTTTTTATTTACCCAGTCAATAATGCCACATCAGCTGCCACATCCCCTTCTCATGGTGTAACCCCGTGAGACTCTCGTGGGTGAACAAGACAGGAAGTCGGTCACTATCCTTTCTTTTTTTTTTTTTGGAACCAAGGTCACTATCGTTTTATTTATTCATTCATTGTATTGTAAAGGAGAAGGAGGAAAAAAAAGAAAGACCTTATACCTCCCTTGATGGAAACAATATGGCTCTTTGTCAAATTCATATAACTCACATGTGTTAAGACTCACATCAAATCTTGAGACCCAATAAAAAATTGTCATAAACTTAAAAATCTACTTTATCTTGACGTGTTTTAAAATAATTATACCTAGAGAGTATTTTATTAGTATATCAAGGCTAATGTAAAATAATAAATGTCTTGTTATAATAAATGTAGATGTAATAGCGCATTCCCTTTCTACAAAAGGAGTATCCCCCTTCATTGTAAGATCATAGAACAAGTTTTCTAACAAATAAAAACTTTAGTATGATCTCTATGGGTTTCTCTTTAAAAACTTACCTCTCTCTCTCCTCTTTTTTGTTATTATCTCAACTGCTAATCAATTCACGGAAAACGTCTATAACTATGTTATCCTTAAAATAACAGATTTATTATTACCTAATATTGGATATTGGTATGCCCTTAAATGGTAGGGAAAGACTTGGAGACTCAAGCTCTCACTCTTGTTAATGTGTTTTCCCATGGGCTATAATGCCCCAAGTCTCTCTGCCCTTCTATAGGGTTCCATAAAAGTTCAAAAACACATAATTTGTGATGAAATGTTTAGATAACTTACAAGTTTTTACACTTAAGCATGCTTATTTCAAGTTTGAGTAAATATTATTGTTGTTGAAGAGAAAAATTAAAAAGTATGGTTAAATGCAAACTAATGAGATGTAGATGAGTTTCTCAACAAACAAAGCATGGTAAAACTCAAGCATTTAAGCCTTGTTAGCAATAAATTTTTAAAATAGAAATAACGAAGCAAAAGATTGGTAATATCTACACATCTGAAGTATGAGAAATGCAAATGTGATTGTGGTTGACTTATTTCAAATGCAAATGTGATTACAGGTATCTTATATGTAAGTGATAGATTTTCATGTTAGATAAAATTTTCCTAGAATTATTGTTTCAAAATATAATAAGGATAATTCTATTTGTAAAAAATCTTTGATAAAATGTTTTACAAAATAGGTTAATTTCACCATGTAGGCACGGTCGCGGTCTAACCCGTGACCCTCTCGTGGGTGAACACTTTGGATCTTTTCCCTTCTGTTGCCAAACACACTGAGATAAGATAATGATGAAATTACTGTGTGAAATTATTTTATTTTATTTTATTTAGTCATTTATTTTTTATTTTTTTTAACAAATAGGACTTGTATGACCGAGAAGGGATATTTTTACCTCAGATCAAAAATTGACTCTGAGAAGAATGTGTGTTGGCATAACTCGAGAATGAAGATTAAACCCTTCCAGCAAACGCAACTTACCGGTTTGCAGCGCGAAATCTCCTCCTTGTCTTCAGGCAGACTGAAATTTCTATATTTTCTTTTACTCAACGTTCAACTGGGTTTTACATTTGATTTTTGTTTCCATCGAGCGATCTGGGTTCGCTCAAACTTTGTTTTACTTGTTGACAATCAGGGGTTGATGTTGATGAAAATCCTGACGAGGGGTTAGCGGCTAGCAAGAGTCAAGATCAGACCAATGGTTTGTTCTAGCTTCGGCTATTGTTTTTCGGTTTCCCTCCCTAAATTTGTTTCATTTTCGACTGATCAATTCGTCCACTGTTCATCTTCTTCTTGGTTTGTTGTGCTTATATTATGGGCTTGCCTATAGTTTTGATTACGCACTTTCATGTGGGTGATTTATTATTAATATTGTTAATCAGTAGTCAATATTTTTCTATTATTTTAGTATTTTATTTTTTTGGAGGGGCGATTAAGATATTATTATGCAAGGAAGATTAAGCATGCTTTTCCGTACGTTCATGCTGTTTTGTCCATTATCTTGGCCGAGGCTTCAGATCTCCTTTTAGTGCGTGTCTAAGTAATCAAAACTCTTCTTGACCATTGGATCTCCAGAACTTGCTCATAACCTTTGGTTTGATTATATGACAATATCCCTGTTCAGAAACCTTTTTTATTGGGTTGAAGAATACAGTTAGCCAATACCCACTTAGGAAATTTTAACCAAAGTAAAAATGGCATGAAACCAGCAGCTTGAGGGTTGGAATGTTTTTGCTTCTTTCTTGAATTTACAAGATAAGCGGAAAAGAAGAAGGGAGAAGAAGCAAAAGAAAGTTCCTTGTATTATTTTTATATTGGGTTAATTACACCTAACGTCTCCAACCTTTCAACTTTTTATCGATTACGTCCCTTACGTTTAATTTTCTGTTTTAGCGTCCTCAACCTTTTAAAAGTGTTATACTTAATGTCCTTGTGACGGAAACCGTCTATTTCTACTGTTAAAGTTGAGGGTATTTTGGTAAAATACAAAAAAACTAATATTTTAATATCACAAAAAAAAAAAGGAAAGAGGAGGGAGAACACCCCCCCCCCCCCAAAAAAAAAGAAAGATGCGCGGGGTGTTTGGGGGGGGGGGACTCCCCTACCCCCCAAGGCTGCCGGAAAATGGCAGCCGGGGGGGGGTGTCCCATCTTTTTTTATTTTTTAAACATTAAAATATTAGTTTTTTTTTGTATTTTACCAAAATACCCTCAACTTTTTAACGGTAGAAATAGACGGTTTCCGTCACAGGACATTAAGTATAACACTTTTCAAAAGGTTGAGGACGCTAAAACGGAAAATTAAAGGTTGGTGACGTAATCGATAAAAAGTTGAAAGTTGGGGACGTTAGGCGTAATTAACCCTTTTATAATTTGGAGAGGTGACATAAGAAAGAACAGCGGCCAAAGTCAAAACTTCTTTTCAAAATTCAAACTACAGCACAGGACAAGGCACAATATTCAATGTGTTTGGCAACTCTTGTTTTATAAAACATTCTACTTCTATTTCAATATGAAAATTGGTCAAACCATTTTTATCCACATATTTCGTGAAAACCACAAGTACATAAAACAAAATTCTTCACTAATCGTTTCCACTCATTCTATTTTGTTTTAAAATTCAGATAAAAGACTAAAGTGAGCTAAGCACTCTTTTTGTGTTTTCATATTTTCTTCCTTCCTCTTTGCCAATAACGGGGTCTGACACAGTATTTCTAAAAGTTTGTCGCTCTTGTAGTATAATATGCATCTTTATGATGTTTTGTTGCCGTATTTTTTTGTTTAAATACAAACAAGTGTTAAGTTGGGCAGGGAATCCTTCCCCATTTAGATAGTCTGGAAAAGTCAAAGAGCTTCATGCTAGGAGTTGGGATTTGAAAGCTGGAAGCACCTGAACAGGCATTCTAGATTCAACTTTTCATACTTATCTCTCTTCATAGTTGCAATTTGTATCCTGGAAATGCATGTTTATTTTCTATACTATCTCCTGGTTTTCATCCTTCTCTCTCCCTGCCGTCATACTGGATCATGCTAGTTTTGTTCTCATTGACTGAAGTGGTGTTTGATTGTTGTTATGATTCTTTATTATGATGGGCAAATAAAATGAGGTAGAATGAGTAGTAGAGATTTGATGGTGTTTGTAATGTATGAATATGGATGAGTAGTTGTCAAATTAGTGGTAAATAAGATTATAATGCGAAAATCAAAATGAGAATCAAACACTCCATTATTTTTATCATATTAGGTTACCTACTTACTCATGAAATATATTGAATCTGTAAATAAATATAAATGACTAGTTTCTGGTTTGTTCACTTCTAATTTCCCATTGTGAAATTAGACAGTTATATTTTTAATTTTCTTTGGTAAGTGTATGACTGTTGTGGAGAACAAAACTATGAAGGATATTTGTTCTGAATTTCAAATGTCTATTAGTTTCAAATTTCAAATGTTTATCTTTTACTATGTTGCTATTGAGAGCTTAATTACTTGGAAAAAAGAAAAAAAAAAAGGACAAAAAGGAAAGATTTATGTTATTAATCTGATCGTCAGAAGCACAATAATGGGGCTATAATGGTCTGCCATGAAGTTTGCTGGTTCTGATTTCAATGCTCAACTGTCTTTGATGGTGCTCCGGGGGGGGGGGGGGGGGGGGGGGGGGGGGGGGGGGGGGGGGGGGGGGGGGGGGGGGGGGGGGGGGGGGGGGGGGGGGGGGGGGGGGGGGGGGGGGGGGGGGGGGGGGGGGGGGGGGGGGGGGGGGGGGGGG
>CAVNYN010288687.1:480-13799 GCA_963692815.1 Nyctanthes arbor-tristis | reverse complement strand
CCCCCCCCCCCCGGAACTCGTCTGATGTTTTGTTTTCCATTTTCATTTTTATCTTTCTCTATTAAGACAAGAAACTTTCTCTTTTTTTTTTTTTTTTTGGTGGAAAAGAAGTATTTCATGCTAGGAAGAGCTAACCCAATTTGGTAAGGTTGTTCTTTTGTGGAGTTTTCATCAGAAACTCTAACATTAGGTCTTAATGTTGAGGTATTGATTATATAGAAATGCATATTTTGTTTCTAAATGATGCATGACCTTAATGTTTATGTTTTCACTTGGGGGATATCCCGTTTAATTCCTCCAGATCAAAGTTTGAGTTTATAATATGCTAACTAATCATTTGTGGGCTTGAAGAATTAATGTCGTGTGGACGCAGAAAAGCAAATTATTTTGGTGAACCCCTTCTTCCTCCTTTTTCCTTCTTTTTTATCTGAAATCGTGTTACTCGGCGACGTATAAACTTAACAATATGGCCTTTGTTTGCCATGCATTAGTGATTAGAAATTGAGTCATGAAATCTGTTTATCCATTACAATGTGTCAGGTGTTCCCTATTTCATAATTTGTTTGGCTACCTATACTTCAAAATATGATTAAGATTGACACTGATTGTTTTATCAACAGAGGTTTCTCCTCAAGAAATTTCTAAAGGATGTCCATGCTCTTCAGCATCCACTCAAGCAGGCCGACAGCGTCCAAGGAGAAAAAAGAAACCTAAGTTTGGTTCAAGTTCTTCTGAGGCTGATTCAAGTGAAGCTGAAGTGGTTCCTTCCCGTGGTGGTCGTCGTCTTCGGAGATCCAGGAAAGGACTGGGCACCGGAAATACAATAGGAGGAATTCTAAACTCGACAATATTCCTGCAGCACCTGACGTAAGTGCTGTAATTTAATTTTAGAATCACGGGGGTTTTGTTTGCTTTTTTTAACCGGAACATAGTTTTGGAATAATCCAGGCATCTATGGTCAGGTCTTCCCGAAGAGAAATCAAAGTCATGTACTTATTTTGACCCTTTATGGTTTAGTATGTATGCTGAGGAATATTACAGAGGGATGGTTCTGAGGCAGATCAAGTTGAAGGACATACTCTCAAAAAAATATGTTATGATTCCGATTGTTATGTGGTATGTGTGATGTTCTATGTAGGCATTTCTCTTTCTTTCCTTCTTCCAGTTCACATCCTAAACTTTACCGTTTATGATAATCTCATGGTTTAGATGTCGTTCTATTAGGTCTCACTGGAGTCTTCTCATTTCTGTCACTTGGGTGGAAGTCTAGAACAAAAAACTATAACTCCTTGCATGTTATTGTTGGATTCACTGCATTCCACAGGTCCTATACGGCTGGAGCCTTTGATAAGAGGGTAATTATCTCATTAATAACCAGAATTCAAGGTATGTCTTGCTCCCTAAATTAGATTAATCTCTTCGCGTTGCCTTGCAGGATGGTATTTGACATACATAAAATAGAGGAGAGGCCGGCTGCCAAAGACCTGCTTAACAAGATTCCCCTGTTAGTTCCCAAGGTCGCTTTCTTTGAACTCATTCTTGTTATCATGTTTATTGTGTGCACTCACTCGTTTGGGTTGGACAACCAAATTTCAGGTTCCTCAGCAAAGAAATGGCGAAGAATGTGGATATTATGTTCTTTACTACATTTACTTGTTCTTACAGAGTGCTCCTGAAAATTTTAGCATTTCCGATGGCTACCCATATTTTGTAAGTTTGACGATAATTGTCGATCATTTTCTTAAATGTGCAACAATGTGTAACCTGGTGAAATGGTGCCTTTGGTTTTGCGTTGTGTATTGCAGATGACAAAAGACTGGTTCAATAATGATGGAGTCGAGTCTTTCTATGAGAAACTGGCTTCTTTCCCACCTGATTCTACGAACCATAATAATGGTATATCGGTGGATTCTAGCGACAATGATGATGAAATATCCGTAATCATGGTGAAGGAAAAGGCAAGTGGAGCATTTTAGGCATAATAGAAAATGGAAACGCGTTGTGGATGTTTTAGGTTGTACATATGACCTTATTGACCGAGGACTCGAGACTGGCCGTGTCTAATTTATGCATTAACAGTAAACTCTACCCCATTGGCAATTGTTATTGTTTTTTTCGTCCTCGTTTATGTAAATGGGGTGTGGTAACTATAGATGACCGCCCTTTTGCTTTTTGGGGAATGTGTATGGATCATTTTGTTCCTGATCTTTGACCTCAAAAGTCAACTTGATAAGAAATAGACACCGTGTTCTTCAAATACAAGCAATCCTCAATTATTTATTTATTTCTTTATTAGGTTTTTGGTTGGGTGGGGGGGTGGGGTGGGGGAGGCGTTTGTTCACAATTTTAAAACGTTGGGATCATTTTGCACGCACCACCACAGTTGGTGTCCGTTTGTGCAAATTAGCGTGAAGTTGTTCAGGAGGCGTATTAGGTGCATAATAATAATTGATGGTAAGGGTTTCTCTAATACGTTCAATCAATTGATACAATGATACTAGAGTGGTATGTAGCCTGAAATATTTCTAAGGCACATTCAAGATTAGTTTCCAAAAACTTAGCCCTTGTTTGATACTCTTTAACAAAACACATTATAATCTCATTTACCACGGATTTGATTATTGATTTGACAACTACTCATTTATAATCACAAATTTCAAACTTCTATTAAATCTACATCACTCATTTCACCTCTTTATAATTTCTCTTTATAAATCAATTACCATAAATTGAATCAAACTTCCCCTTAATTAACATCAATTTCTTTTTAATCAATTAATAGACTCCAAATATTTACAATGTTAAAAATAGTAGTAAGAGCAACATGTCCAAGCACGTCTCAAAATAGAAACAATGCCCAAAAAATGGAAGAAAGAAAAGGTATGTAGATCAAATCCCATCATTTACTGTGCGACGGGCATCCTTGTCCTCTCAAATGGGGGGCCCACTAGAATAACAGAACGTTTTCTATGGAGACAGTGTACATGTGTGCTGTGGGCAATCAAAGTGCGACCGGCATCGCCGTCCTTTCCCTTAGGGTGCACCCACTAGAATTACAAAACTTTTCTACTGCGACCAAAAATATCATCTGGCAATCACGTGTGCACGTGGCCTTTATAATTAGCGTTCAACGTGGCATTTATAATTAGAGTTCATGTGATCTCTATAGCGTAATTTCAATTTGTGTAGTTTTCAATTGGGTTGGGCCGTTGGGTCTATTTCACCAAACTTCACCATCACAAATTATCCAGTTAAAAATTTTCCGAAATGACAAAATCACCCTTCAAGGAATATACACAGTTCCGTCAACAGAGTTGATTACTTTACAACCCTAGTCTCTCTCCGTCTCCGTCTTCACTCTCAGTCTTCATTCACCCGCCACCGCTTCCGGCTGCGGCTGCTCCTCAGCCACCTCTCTGCAACCCTCTCCTCCTCCAATACTCCGCCCTTCGTCAGAATCCTTCACAGCAAATCACCTCCGCTACCTTCGTGGTATCGAAATTCCGATTTCTCGCTGTTGAGTGAAACTAACTTTAATTGAATAATTTTGCAGGAATAAGGGAGTGTGAGCTCCTCGTTTTTGCATAAAATGGGGATTGGGGAAAATGAGGCTAGTGTTGGTGATCAGCAGAATGCTCTGAATGAGGTAATAAGTGGTGGACCCACAAAGTTACCCTGGAAGAAGACTTCCTCGGGAATGGCTGATGGTGCTTCTTCTCAAGTGGTGGCTCCTGATTCGGAGTCTTGGCCCGCACTTTCCGACGCTCAGCAGCGGTATAAGAACAATGCTAATGCGGATTCCAACCCTGGCAAGTCGTTGTCGCCACAGCTTCCTCAGGCAGCCAATGCTGGTGGTGCTCCTCCTCCACCTACTTCGCCGGTGTGTGCTATTGAGATTGTGGTTTTGGCTTTCATTTGGTTTCTTTCCTTTTTAAGTTTGTTCATGCTAATTGACTGATGTTACTATCTGCTTCTCGTTTTGTTTAAAGATATATATTGTGTAAATTTATTACGCTTTTTTAACTGAAATATGAAACATGATAAAAGGATGTTCTAGAGTCCTACCTTTCAGGAACAGCCGAATGCACTGGTTTGATTCGGCTGGCAAAGTTTAGACTGATGTCAAGATATATATATATATATATATATATATATGAGAGAGTTATATATCAAACCCGACTGAATGTAGTAGTGTTTCTTTTATAGTTTAGGTTCCATTTTACCTGATGAGTGAATGAAATTGTTTCTGTTAGTGTTAGATACCTTAATAAAGAAAATAAGGACCTTTTCTGGTCCATCCTTTATAAAATCATTACACAAAACGTGCATTATTTAAATGTGTTTTCTACTTTCTGTGACACTTGGGGCATTCTGAAAAAAATGGAAAATGTGCCTGTTTTCTCCTTTCTGTCATTTTATTCAATGCAGCTATAGTTTCTTTATTGGAAAAAAGCATCAGACATTTTTTTCGAGGTTTAGGAATATTCACCTTTTCTGAAAGTAAATTTTGGAAATGATGCAAGGAATTGAATCCTTCATTACCTTACATTGTGGGTCCCTGTGATGGGAGAAGACTGGCAAGAGAAGGAACGAAAGTAATTCCAAAAGGGACAATTAATGAAAAATGACCGCGGATAGAAATTATTGGCATTTTGCAATAATATTTGGCATCCAAATGGATCCGAGGCAAGAGGAAAACATTGTAAATGCAAATGCAACTCAGAACTGATATCGGTTGTTACCGTTCAAAAGGACCATGGAACGTAGTTAATTGGTTTTTAATTTAACATATTTAGCTCATAAATGAAATATATTTCTTGATTCTGCACGTGTCTTGTTGATTTACCATTCTGCGTGTGTGGCTACTTGTCTATCTTGGGGACCTTTGATAATGGGCAGTTCACAGGAGCTTCTTTGATTTATTTATTTATTTATTTTTCCTCTCTCTCCTTAGGCTACAGGTGAGCAGCAGAAGTTGCATGGACGTGGTAATTTCAAGTCACCTCGTAAACCATCAAATGTGCATCCGCACAGAACAGGACCCAAGAACAGCCCAAATGGCGTACCTGCATTTCATGGACCTTTACCGTATCATCAACCACCAATTGCACCAGTTTTTCATACTATGGTTCCAATGTCACACATTTCTGTCCCAGGATATGCATATCAGTTTCACCCTGGACCGTTTCCAAGACCTGAAACTCAATTGGTAAAACCTAACAGCAATACTCCTGCGCAAGGTTTTCTTCCACCAGCAAATGGGGGCTTTAAGCCTTCATCACGCTCTGATTCCGGGGAGAATGATGCCAAGTCTGGTGGAAGAAGACCTAGTGCACAAGAGCAAGCTGGCCAGTTGAATCCTTCTTGGCATAATCAGCGACCATTTGTGCCCAATAGCAATTTCCATTTGCAACAAACCATGGGGCCTAGGCCTTTTGTGAGGCCTCCATTTGTTGATCCAGCAGGCTACATTGATGGACCAAACTTTCCAGGTAGTCACGTTCTCAATAAGAAGCTAACTTTTTTTTTTTTTTTTTTTTTTTTTTTTAAGATTCACTGCCTACAATCATTTCTTCATGTGATTTTCCTTTCTCTCCATTCATCCTGTTCTTTTTAAGCATATGTTCATTTATATTGTCTAAGGTGGTTGTGTATGCTACAGGTCCTCCTGGAGCTGTATACTTTTTTCCTGGTCCTCCTCCTGGCAGTGTTAGGGTACCTTACCCACCCTTTATTGTTCAATACCCATTTAACCCTGGAGTACCCATGCCGCCCTCACCAATGTTAGCCTTAAAATCTGGCATTGTAAAGCAAATTGAGTATTATTTCAGGTAAATTTCTGGAAAAGGATCTCCCCCCCCCCCCTATTCCCACAGTGACAACTAGCAATAGAATTGGGGCAAAAATCTTAGAGCTTGTTTGATCATATTTATTTGGGGCATTTATAATGAGGAGAGAGGTAGAATATGTATTGGAAATGTAAAAAGGTGTGAAATATGTGGTTGTAATTGAACAGTTGTCAAATCAAATGTCAAATCAGTGGTACATAAATTTATAAATTGGGAGAATACAGGGGATCAAACAAGCTCTTAGTATTAATTTAGAACCATTTTGTTAATCTATCGATTGATTGGATAAAATCTGTTCATCTCTTGGAATCTAGTCCAACTGTTTTCACATGATTGGCATATTATTTGGTCGAAAGAATTGTTTAAAATGATGGGCTGGTACTTTTGTCGCTGAGATGTGAGGATGTTTTCCTGGAATCCTTCATTTGTTAATATAGTGAAATTTCTAAAGCTATGTTATCCTTGAAGGATAGACAAATAATTCAGTTTTGGATCTATTTACTTCTTCAGTGACGAGAATCTGCAGAATGATCCCTACTTGATTTCCTTGATGGATGACCAAGGTTGGGTTCCAGTTTCAATTATTGCTGATTTCAAAAGGGTATGTTTTATGGATTCTCTTTATTGTTTTATACAAACTATAGTTATAGCTTTCCCAAGCTGTATCTAAAATCATTATTATACATTTGGGAACTATAGAGTATTTTGTGCATCAGGATCAACTGAGGTGCAATATTTTTGTGTTTTAAGGGGGTTGGGTGGGGCTGGGTTAGGAATATTAGTTATTCTCTGAAAATCTTTTGCTTGGCATGTGATTTAGCTCCTTGAAATTCTGTCTTTCTAGTATGTGCAATTATTTCCGTAGGATTTTTTTTTTCAGGTTAAAAGAATGAATGCAGATATACCAGTCATTCTGGATGCATTGCAATCTTCAAGCACTGTTGAAGTGCAGGTTTGGTTTTTATCCTGCTCGGTTCTACTTCTCTATTGTGGCATCTAGTTCTCGCTTTATATTTCATGTTTTCAATCGCTCATTTTGTTTCTCAAGAAGATTTCCCCTGATCTGCAATGAATTTTTATTTCCTTAGGGTGAGAGGCTGCGGAGACGTGACGATTGGTCAAAGTGGATTTCATCTTCTCCAGTTATTAATACCATGAAGAATGAGGAGCGTAATGATAGTAAAAAGGACACTTCTGAAATGGCAAATGAATTTTCCTTTTTAACCGGAAGCTCCGTGGATCACCTACCACAAGGTCAAGATTCTAAAAAGGAGTCCGTCAATGATGCAGAACAAGACAAAGATAATGTTCTTTTTTCTGGTACAACCCAGCAGTCAGCTTCAGGTGATTGTGATTCAAGTGTGGGAAAGGCTTATGAGGCAGACAATAGGCATAATGGCCTTGACCGTAATAATGGTTTGAGTTTTGCAGCCATTTCACAAGGAGCTGATTTTGGGAAGTCGAGCACTATTGTGAACTCTAGAAACAGAAAGGCAACTTCAAATCTTACCGGGGAGAATCTGGATGACTTATCTAATGATTTTGCAATCACATTCATGCTTGATGAAGAGCTGGAGCTGGAGCTGGAGCAGAAAATATTTTCAAAGGATCATCCTTCTACTGTGGGAAGGTATTCCTTACTAGCTTGAGTTTACTTGCAATTCTTCTACAGTTCTGGTAACTTTGTTAATTTTGTCAATGAGGTCCATGCTAAAGGATACAATTTGACACCCTCGTTTGAAAGTACATCATTGCATGATCCATTTGAGTGTAACTCCAAACACGAATGGCTTTACTTGGAGATAAATGCTGATTATTGCTTTATTAATTGTATATCCTTTTGGACCAAGTCAAGTGGATGAAACTTCTGAAACTGTCTTGTAAATTTATTTCTTGAGGGATTTCAACTGTGGGTGAAAATTACCAGATTTAAGGCTCCTAACCCATTCAAGCAAATTCAATATATTTACAACTAGTTTTATTCTGGTGTAGTGGTGTGGGATTATTATGGATCTTGTGGTCTATTGAAGAGAACTGTGTTTTGATACATAATATTTAAATCAGCTTTAATCAGCGGAAGATTATACTGTCTTATTTTTAGATTATTCTTTTGGATTATTTCAGAGCTTCAAAATGCAACATTAGACCGCTTAACTCCAGGTTGTGATGCTTCAACTCTGTTCTTAGCTAAAAGAAGTTCAGTCATGTACCAGACTAGAAGGTTCCTGTCAGAAAAAGTTCTTTAAGAAAATGCTTTTGTTTTGTATTTGCCTTTGCTCATTATTATTATTTTATTTTATTATTATATTATTTTTTATTTTTTTGGGACCAGATCTACCAGAGTCACCCGACTTCTAAAAAGCTTATTTAACTTTTGGTTACTGGATAAGATTAATATTATTTTCAAATATGATTCATTTGTCACATCCATGGAGCAAGAATACTGCTGCCATTCTTGATGCTCTAATTTCGAGTACGTGAATTGGCTCATATCTAGGTGATTATTAACGTATTTTACAAGATACAGCCTTTGTGGCTGTCCATAAGTACCTTGGTGGTTGAACTAACTGGCATGTCGGCATGTCGCCGATGAGGTTAGGGCATTACAAATGGTGAGTAAGATTTGGGAGAACAACTTCGACTTTAGTAACTGATGAGCTTAGTTCTTGATGTTACCGCCGAGCTTAGTTCTTGATGTTACCGGAGGTGTCATTCCTTATCAATGGGCTCTTGATGTTTGAATTTTGCTTCAAGCAATTTCCTGAAATGTAGCAGTAAAGAAATTTCCTCATGACCATTTCAAATTATTTCCTTGAGCGGTGACTTTACTTTTTGGGGTTTTCCCTTTTAATTTTTTCTTTTGAATCAGAATTAAGTTGATACTCCTTTTATGTAATAAAATTGCTAGGTTTCTTGTGAAATGGAATTGTTAAAGCTTTAATTTGCCAACAGTTTTACGATATGCTTGGTTAAGTTAAAAAAAGGAAGAGAAAGCATGTGTCTTGTAAACAAGGCTTGCTATTTTATGTCACTCAAATTAGATTCATTGTGGTTCCTGTGAGATCTCCACAAATACGAATATACTTTTCAAAATAACTGTTTTAACCATGTGCAAACAAGTACTTAGTAGTACAATTCCTCAATTCATAAATTGCAATTCATATGTTTTTTTTTTTTAATCAATTTTCTTGCATTGCCTGTAAATTTCTCTTACATCTGTACATCATTCTGACCTTCAAATTGTTGTGCAATTTCTCCAAAAGAGTCGATGATGAAGATGATGAGATCGTTGTCAATGATCAAGCTGTGGAGAGGCTAGTAATTGTTACCCAGGTAAGTCCACAAGCTGCATGGACAAGGCTGTTATGTTATCTTTTAGCAAACCAATTTTGTTTCGAAGAATTTGCTTGCTAGATGTATTTCACTAACTATTTACATATTACAGAATAGTTCGGCTGGTGAAGTAGCTCAGGAAGAATCAAAAAGAATATCCAGTGAGCTTGCTTCTGCTATCAATGATGGCCTCTACTTTTATGAGCAGGTTGGCTTTAGTTTTCTATTTCCACTACCTATATCTACATAAATTTAAAGCATTTACCTTTTTTTTTTTTTTTAAATATTATGCCCTTGCAGGAGCTGAAGTCAAAGAGATCTCATCGTAGAAGTAAGCCCAATATTGAAACTAGGGACAATATTTCAAAATGTACCGCTGCCGCTGCTGATGCTGCTGTGTCAAATTCACGGAATACCGAACCTTCTTCTGTTGTCCATGAAGAGCCTGGAAATTTGGATTCTCGGAGGAAGCGTAATAACAAAGGGGGTTCCAAGCAGCAATATATACAGAAGCAGAGGCTATTCCCTGGCAACTTTAGAGGTCATGGAAGTATCAGAAATCCTCTTGCCATGACAACTGAAAGTCCACCTAGTGATTTAGTTGGTTTTTTCTTTGGTTCTACTCCTCCAGATAGTCATGGGTGAGTTCAGGTTATGTTCATATTATTTTTCATCATTTTGGAATAGTTTCATGTTTGTGTCCAAGTTTCTGAATTAAAGAGTGGGTTAATTTTACAAATCGTCCCCAACCTTTGAGTTAAGAATCGGCTGGGTTCCAACCTTTTTTTTTTTTTTTTTCAACCTCTTGGGTCCCCAACATTTCATAAATTTGGACGATAGGTCCTTTTTGACGGATTCCGTTAATATTGCCGTTAACTTTCCAATAAAATTGCCATTATGCCCCTTAACTTTTTAATTTTAAAAACAAAAGATTTAAAAATATCAAAATAATAAAAAAAATTAAAAAAGAAAAAGAAAAAAACAAAACACCTCCCCTCCCCCTCCCCTGCCAAGAACGGCCGCCGGATTGCTGCCATTTCAGGCAGCAAATGGGGGGATTCACCCCCCGTTTTAGCCGCCAATGCTGCCGTTTCCGGCAAGAAACGGCAACAAAATGCTGCTGTTTTCTGGCACTGGAAATGGCAGCATTTTGCTGCCGTTTCCGGCAGCAAAAGTGCTGCCAGAAATGGGGGGTGAATCCCCCCCCCCCCCATTTGTTACCGGAAGTGGCAGCATTCCAGCAGCCATTTCCAGCGGCCGTTCTTGGCAATGGAGGGTGGGTGTTTTCCTTCTTTTTTTTTTTTTTTTTTAATTTTCTTATAATCTTTTGTTTTTAAAATTGAAAAGTTAAGGGGTATAACAGTAATTTTATTGCAAGGTTAACGGCAATATTGATGGAAACCGTAAAAAGGACATATCGTGTGCATTTATTAAAGGTTGGAGACTCAGGAGGTCCAAAAAAATAGGGTGGGGACCCAGTAGGACGAAAAAAAGGTTGGGGGTCCAGTCTATTCTTAACTCAAAGGTTGGGGATGATTTGTGAGATTAACCCTTAAAGAATTGACTTGCATAAACTTTCTGCTTAGTGTGTATTGGCCAATTTTAATATTTTCTAAAGCTGAATGCTCAATTTCCCAGGTTGAGGTCTTCCAAATTGAGTGCTTCACCTCACAGCAATCTTTTAGGAAGTAGTCCGCCTGTTGGTTCAGTGCCAAAGCCATTTCCACCTTTTCAGCATCCAAGTCATAAACTTCTGGAGGAAAATGGTTTCAAACAGCAGCTGTAAGTAGCTCTATTTTATTTATTTATTTGAAGGGAGTAAGTAGCTCTATTTGAGTCACTCTTAGGTTAGAAAAGCATTTCTATTTGTTTAAAAGAAATTAGAAAGCAATACTGATTAGTTATTTGGAGCATATAATTAGTATTCATATGCATCTAATCACCTTGGGTTGGAGATTCCATCATCTTTTGCTGCTCATTTGATTTTTCTACTGGGCTATGGATTTCTTCTTTTCAGGTATAAGAAGTATCACAAACGTTGCCTTAATGAACGAAAAAAGTTGGGTGTTGGTTGCAGTGAGGTACTTTTTAAATATCCCAAGAACATATTTGTCTGTTCGATAGATATCTATCCTAGTTTAGATCTTATATGGAGGAAATTGAAGAAATGTGTGCTTAAACACAAGGCAATTTTGAGGTGGCAGTATAAAATATTTCATCTTTTGTCCAGCAATTGGGAGACACCTGTGATGTCATTTATTTAACCCCCGGGCCTCGGGGGGCCTTAGTCCTCTTTTTCCTCCTCCTAATTCTAGTTATTTTATTTTGGTGCATGTGAAGTATCTAAATGTCTTGGCATACATATTTTTGTAACATCCTTATTTCTCTGCAAAACATTCTGAATGCGGTGTGAAATTCATCGACCATGTAATTACAGCAAGTCCACGATAAAATTTGTCATGGGAGTCTGAAAATGTTTTTGCAGCTGTCATTCTTGAGGCGTCTTACGTTGTCTTCAGATAAGAGATTTTGTAGAGCCTATGAACTTCTGCTGGGTTCTCCTTTATTTAATATATACGTCGTGATA
The DNA here is from genome assembly GCA_963692815.1 of Nyctanthes arbor-tristis. NCBI lineage: Eukaryota > Viridiplantae > Streptophyta > Magnoliopsida > Lamiales > Oleaceae > Nyctanthes > Nyctanthes arbor-tristis. The sequence continues at coordinate 2,030 of CAVNYN010288687.1, read as the reverse complement.
TGTTTACCATTGTCTTTTAGTGTTTAGGACATGTCATTGCGTGTAAAATAAGTGAACGAGATTTATATTCTCCCAAAGTATATAGGAAATTAATGTGCTTATACAGTTTAAAAGGCATTATTTTATGCAATTAATAAATATCTATCATATGTTACGGTAATTTATTGGTGGATACAGTGTATATAGCTTCTTTTTATTTCTTATCAATTTCTTCGTTAATCCAAATGTCTATTCTTTTGATTTGTCCGTATGTGTGTTTATCTGGTCCATGTGGCATGTACGTAGAGAGCAATCGGATACTTATGTTGCTGGCACGGCATTGCACTTTTAAGGCTTTGCATGCTTTTTACTGTGTAAATGGCACATGCACTCTTGCAGGAGATGAATACACTTTACCGATTTTGGTGTTATTTCTTAAGGAACATGTTTGTTCCTTCCATGTATAATGAGTTCCGGAAGTTGGCTACAGAAGATGCTGCTGTCAATTATAATTATGGGATAGAGTGTCTATTCAGGTTTTATAGGTAAACTTCTTTTATAGCTTGCGTTTTGCAGTTTATTGTTAAGAACTACTCATGTTTCACAGGGGTTCTCTGTTATGCATGTGCTTTTGAACCTTGTTTCTTTTCTTAGTTATGGTTTGGAGAAGGAATTCAAAGATGATCTGTACGAGGACTTTGAACAACTGACACTTGATTTCTACAACAAAGGGAACCTTTATGGCCTCGAAAAGTACTGGTAAATACATTATTCTCAGTGAAGTGTGGTCTCTATAACCTGTTGGTTTTGGCTGGGATAAGGTGGGGGGATGTGACGTTCGAGGCTGGGATTTTTGCTATTTAAGGGAGGGTGGAGATTTTTTGTGTCTTTATGATCTTCTATTCTACGGAACTTTATGGTCTCCCCAGTTGTAGATTTAGGTTTGCAGTCGGATAACAAATTCAGATTACCTGGTCTAGTGAAGAATCAGCATAACTCTGCGCCATCACTGGTAAACTGGTAACTTTTGGCTGCAAACTGAAGACTGAAGTGCAGGGTTTTTGAAAGATTATTAACTGTTTCTTAATACATGACCCGATTAATAAATACTTGTCTTGTGTAATACAAGATCCTTAGCTTTGTCGATAAGTGTTCTTACATAAGAAATTTGCATGAAAAAGACATTATTTTCACCCGAAATGACTGGTGGACTGGGGAACTACTTAGAAGTCTTTCCATCTGGTGAAGCTTCGTTCTTCCTTTTTCTTTCTGGCAACCCCGGTCCTTTTTTTTGCCAGCCATAAGCCGAGAACGTTGCCGCTACTTGCAATCTTTTCAATAAGCCGCTACTTGAAATATTTTCAATAAGCCTGCCTTCTTTCCGTTTCTTTCTTTGTACCTCTAATTTCTTACCTTACTAGGTTATTTATCTCCTCTTGCTTCTCTGTTTTCCACTTCCTCCTGAGTCACCAGGACGCAGTGTGTTGTTGTCTTTGCCTTGTGTGTTATAGTATTTTTCTTTTCCTCTTTTTTTTTTTTTTTTGTTTGGGTTGGGGGGGGGGGGGGGGGGG
>CAVNYN010288686.1:0-32529 GCA_963692815.1 Nyctanthes arbor-tristis | reverse complement strand
TCTCTCTCTTTAGCTGAATCTGAGTACAGGTGTGCGCATCTTAACAGGGACGGTGATTTTTCTTTCCCTGCCCCTCTTTTCTTTTTCTTTCCCGTTTCAGAAAAGGGTTAATTTCACAAATTGTCCCCAACCTTTCAGTTTAGTCTTGATTTCATCTCTAATCTTTGTTTTGTCACGCTACAGCCCTTAACTTTTGATAAATATACACAAATCGTCTATTTTTACACTATTCCACCAAAAGTTTAACAAAAGGACGATTATACCTCCTTTAAACCTTTTAATTTTTTTTAAAAAAGTTTGAAAATAATAAAAAACTTAAAAACCACTCCACCCACCAACCCATCGGCTGAAAGTCCGGCCGTCGGAGTTGCTACTCCGGTAACATTTGTTGCCAAAATGGGGGGAGAATCCCCTCCCATTTCGCTGCCGGAAACGGTAGCGAAATGGGGGGATTCCCCCCCCCCCAAAATTTTGGCAGCAAATGCTGTCGGAGCAGCAATTCCGGCGGCCGGACGTCCGGCCGATGGGGGTTTTCAAGTTTTTTATTATTTTCAAACTTTTTTTTTAAATTTAAAAGGTTTAAGGGGGTATAATCTTTAAAAAAAGACAATTTGTGCATATTTATCAAATGTTGGGGGCTGTGGCGTGACAAAACAAAGGTTGGGGATGAAATCGAGACTAAACTGAAATGTTGGCGACGATTTGTGAAATTAACCCTTCAGAAAAATAGTTTCTCACTGTCCGTAAAAATAGCCCTTTTATTTATTTTTCACATGGATTAAGGAAATTCATTTAATATATTTTTTAAAAAGTGAAATAGAATGTTTTTATTATTAACTAGTCGTTGAAACGTGCCTTGCACGTTGTATGTTCCAATGAATATATTTTTAATATGTAATTTTTATTGGAATATTTTATTACAAAAACACTTCTCTATACATAATAGTTATTGTCAATATTATACTTTTTTGACTTTTATCGTCTTATTTGACCAACACTTTTGTTGCATTGAAACTCCACGTAAAAGCAAAACATATATTTTTCTAATGTTTTCATTTTGAATTTTATATGTATTCCCTTTACGAATAGCATTGCATCACTAATCATTTGGATTGTATCACCAAATAATGTGACTTGGATTTTGTTAGCCTACGAAGACATAAAAAGAAATGAGTTAGTATATAAAAGAATTACTAAGATAATAATATAGTTATTCAAATATAAACTAATAATAAAAAGTATTAAAATAAAAGTATTATTACATCTTCATCCATTAAAATTAATTTTTGAACTTGGATGAGACCTTCTGCATTCGTGTAGTTTTTAATGGAACTTTTATAAATGATGAAAAATTAATTTGATGCTCCATTCTTGATCAACCGCAATCAATTCATTTATTAGCATACAATGCTCTTCTTTTTTAGTTGATCAAAGCCATTTCGCTAGAGAATAGGTTAAGACTAAGATTGGATTAATTAAAAGAAAAGTATAAGTTTGATTTATGTTTTAACATTCTTGAATTTATTTTGGATTTCGATCATCAATTTATAGTGGGTAAAGTATGCATGAAGAGATGAAATATGAGCGTTGATATGGTGGGAAATTACATCACAGTAAAATAATTTATTGTAGTATAACCATATATAAGTTATAAACTTTTAATATTATTAAATTAAATTAAATATAATAATTATTTTATAACATTCATTTATCTCGATGATAGAATTAAACGAAATCAAATATTCATGTAATGATTAGTATTTTTTTTAAGTTGTAATGATTAATTTTATAACATTCATGTATATTTTACATATTGCAACGTAAATCAATATTAAAACAAAAATACAAAACTAAAATACAAAACTAAATCAATATCGTACTAATTTTGTTCATGAATTTTACATATTAAAACATAAATTAAGATTCAAATACAAATATATCTATATATATATATATATCTTTCCATTTCACTAAATTTCTAACCTACAAAATTAGTTTGAATTGAAAGTGTAATATATACAATCTTTTTTATTATTGATGTCAAGTCGAAAATACATACACATATATAACATAGTTCTAATATGAAATAAAAGAAGAAAAAATTGCCACAATATGCATTAACTAAAAACGTTACACAATTAATAACGTCGAGGTCTTATTTGATTTTCACGCGAGTATTAACGTCAAAGCCTTATTTTGTACATTTTGGACTGTCGAGACAAAAGTCTACATATCATCTCTAAATAAAGCAAATCTCATGCTCAAGGATTCTGTGCAATCTCATGCTCAAGAATTTTGTGCATGGGGATTCTTGCGCATTCGTTAAGTGAGTATTAACGTCGATGTCTTATTTTGCACATTTTAGATTGGTTGATACAAAAGTTAACATATCGTCTCTAAATAAAATAAATCTTGTACTCAAGAATTTGGTATAATGGATTCTTGCATACGTATTTGTTATTTATAATGAATTGGGGGAAAAAACTCATCATCTAGTGGAAGAAAAGAATAGCCATTGAGTTCGTTTTCCACTTGAAATTTTGAAATAAAGTGTTAGATGGATTTCTAATTCAATTCATCTAACACTGGTATTAGGCGATATAATTTGATTGGATCAGATGACTTTAGTGATGCTATACTAAAATATATGATAAAGAATAGAGACAAAATAGAATAAATTATTTATGTAATAATGTAGTGAATAAATGTGATGAAATAAAGGTAATGGATAGTATATGAATTAAAGAAAAAGAGTAAGGGCAAATGTGGAATCCAAATGTTTTACATGGATTCCACTTTTTATATAGTAGTGATATATCCCTTTATTTAATTCTTACTAGATTTTTTCACCCGTGCGATGCACAGATAGAATTATGGTGTACATTAATATCAAAATTGACGTGTGAGTGTGAACATCATGTTATAAATAAAGTATAATATACCAGTTGTATTGTATAAAATTAGGAATTGATATGAGAATTACAATTCACAATGGGATATTTATAGTAAAATGATTGAGTTCATAATTCTGCTATTCTCCAAACACGTTGCGCAAGTTCACACGTCCAACCTCTATAAAGTTGTAATAGTTAGCAGTCAAATAATTAGATATGACAATTTGACCTATTGACCCATTAAACCCATAAATACCTATTCCTTATAGGATTGACCCGCTACGTCTAATCAGGGCAAAAAGACGGGTATGGGGCAATATTGTCTAACACGTTGTAGGTTCAGGGCGGGTGAGGGTGCGGGTCAGGTTCTTCCCGCCCCATAGACCCGTGACCCACCAAACATTTCCTTTTTTTTAATAAATTTTCCTTAAAATGTGTTGAAATTATTAGAGATGGCAATTTCACCGATCGACCAATAAATCTGCAACAATTTATTTTTATTTTTTATTATATTATTTTTTTGAAATGATTATCGAATTGAAAAAATCATATTATTATATTAGTTAATGCTGGAAAGTGCTAGAAAATTTTCCTTGAAATCGGTTTTCAAGTTATTCTGAAATAAATTTTGGTTTCCATATTATCATAAACTGTGGGAAGGAAATTTTTAAAATCAAGCAAATATAAATAATAAATTAATAGAGATAATACCAGATAATTAGTTTATAATGCCTTTATTTTCAAATAATTCAGTAACGGAAATAATAATTCTAAAAAATATTATTCCATAAGAAATTGAGCAGTTACTCGCCGTCAAATTTACATCATAGCGAATAATAAAAAATTATAAAAACTCATAATTATATATAAATGCTAAAAAAATAGAAATGAGCAAACTAAAATAAAAAAGGAATATAAAAAACTAATAAACTAATATAAATTATTGAAAACTCGTGATGAATATTTAAATAAGAAAAGTTTAAATTTTAAAACTTGAAAATAAAGCTTATAAGTTTTCCGATTTTTTTGCAATCTACGACGCTAAATAATAATAATAATAATAATAGAAAAGTGACATTTTTTGGTATTTGGTTTCCACAGATTCAAGGACTCTAAAAAATGAAAATTTGAAAATTATGAAATTTTGTGATTTTAGAAGGGGATAAATTATAGAATGAATTTTGAAAATTATATTAAGATTGAATATTGAAGGAATAAGGGAAAAATAAATAAAAGCATAGTAATTCTTGGGAAATGTGTGTCTTTAAGGGCAAAAAAGAATTTCATGATTATTCTAGTAATATTTTTACAGTTCGCCTTTGAGATAATTGATAGGGCATTAGTTTCATTTACTCATTATTATGGGAATTATTATTCTTTCGTAAATTAAATAAATAAAATAATAAAATAAAATCAATTAGGGCATTATCTGTAGAAGTAATAATCAGCCTCAAATCATTGTGCAACATCAAGATAACCCAGCTCAAATCATTGTGCAACATCATGATGATGTCAGCAAAATTATGGGTAGGAAAATTGCAATTGAGAATCCAAATCAAATTAAAAACTTTTGTATTATATATTATATGATTTCACTTTAATAGTTGTTAGTTATTGATAACAATTCATATATAATATAAGCATATAAGAAAACTTAATTTAGAACGGATGAAAAAAAATAGCGAACTATTTTTATAGGAGGAGGGAGTAGAATTTTCTAAAAAAGGAGTTTACTGATTACCGGAGTCTTTCTAAGAAGATAGATCTGTCTCCAACATTAGAGACAAATCTGCTTATGTGGAGCTGACTGGGCGCCACCTAGAGCCATGCGACTGCATGGAAGGCAGCATGGAAGATCTTTCCCCGCACAACCAAGGTGCCTGTTTCAGGCAGTGGGCAGTGCGGCAGCACCACTGCTCCATGCGGCCCTATGGCTCCAAGTGGCGCTGACTAGACAGATTTGTCTTCTTCGAAAGACTCTTGATTACCGGTGGACTAGTTTTCGAAATATATATATATTATATGTATATAATTTATACGTATTCCTCATGTATTTATTTTAAATATTTTTAAGTCCATCTTTCTTGATAAGGGGTTAAGCCCTTATCTACTGGGCTAACCCCTTGGTCCTGAAACTTTGTTCTTATTGCTTTATTATTATTATTATTATTATTATTATTATTATTATTATTATTATTATTATATATTGGGATCTTGGATCTTCTTGTTGCTTAATTATAATATATGGGTAATTTTACTTTTCACCAATAGACTTTCAATTTTGATACAATTTTATCCTTACTCTTTTTTATTTCAGAATTTTGTCTCCAATCTTTCACATATTTATGCACTTTCTTTCTTGTCAATTTTTCCGTTAAATGGCAAGTTAACAAGGGGTAAAATGGAATAAAATTTGGATAATTTCACTGTACATCCCCAAATTTTCATAACACAATTTTGCCTCTAATCTTTTTCTTCACCACTTGATCTCCCATTCTTTCATATATTCATACGCTACGTCTCCAATATTAAATTTTGTCATATCAAATTGGTCAGATATTTGATTTTTATTATTTTGACTAGATCTTCAACTATCTAATTGAAAATTTGTTGTTTTGATGTATTTTCTTAAATCAGATGTTCAGTTGGTGTTTTTAGCTATATTATTGGTTTAATATTAAATTGTTATTTTTGGACATATTTGTAGTGTTACAAGTATTTAATCAGATTTGATTTCGAATGTTCATGAGGATTGTAAGGCCTTACATATGTAAAGTGTTACACTTAGAGAGTCTTTAATTGGGAGGTATGATGTAGAAGTGATATGGAATAAAGAGATAGAGAGAAGATGATTATTTTAATTAAGTAAGAACATAAAGAGGTGTAGCGAAAAAAATAGGAAAAAAAAGATGAGAGAGAAGAAGATAAATTCAAAAAAAATAATAAAATAGTAGTGGAGAAGGTAGATGTGAGGGTGTGTCGGTGTACCTTGCACAGGACACGAGGAAGGAAAAGTGAGAAAAAATTGTGTAAATGATAGAAAAGTGATTAAAAAATGAAAATAGATAAAATTACGGGACCCACAAAATTTTTTTCTTTCACACTCTCTCCTCAAATGGACTAAGTCCATAAAACAAAGCATTAGAGATTCTTTTATTGTCTCTAGTCTCTACTCTTTCAAAGATGTTACATGTATCTATGGATACACTATATATATATATTTTTTTTTGGAGGAAAAGTTTCATTTCATAGATCATTAGAGAACACAGAAAATATAAAGAAAGGTACACAGTCCACAGAATTACAACTAAAACCGATTGATAATGACTTGGTGGCGATGGAGTGGGCAACCATATTCGCCTCGTGGGGAATATACATACAAGTACCACAACCCATATTCACCAAAAGCGATTTAATCTCTCATAGAATTATCATGTTAGGGTGATATTCCAAACCAGCTTCAAGTGTTTGTATCAAGGCCAAACAATCAGTCTCCACTTTAGTGAGTGAAAAATGGTGTAGAAAGGGGAATGAGAAGTGAGCTTAATTCTTATGGATTGAAGTGCATTTTTGAAAGGAAGTAGAAGTGAGTTTTCTCATGAATTATTATTATTATATATATATGTCTCTCACTAATGTGTTGTCTTGTGATGCCTTAACAAACGGAAAATTTGATGAACTTTGATACTGGTGATGTAACGCGTGAATATATGAAAAACTAGAGACAAAACAATGGAAAAAAAGGAATGAGGCCAAAATTGCACCAAAGTTGGAAGTTTGAGGATGTAGAGTGAAGTTGCCCTAATTTTATTCCGATCTCCTCACGGTAACGTGACATTTGAAAAAAACTAAAATAAAATAAAATAATGGAAGGGATGAAATGCTTAAATATATGAAAGATTGGGAGACAAAACATAGGAATAAAAAAAAAATTGAGGACAAAATTGTATCAAAATTGAAATTTTAGTTGAGTAATGAAAATTACCCTTATAATATATACATTTTTTTAAAGCTTCCACATCCTATACACTCATTTATTTGATCTGAAAAGGCTTGAATTTTTATATCTCAACGCTTCAGGCCGTTATGTTTTGTAGAACTTTGCTAATTATTATGTTTATTTACACATATGGAGCCGTAATAATAATGATGTTCATTTTGGGTTCAATTATCCCCATTGAATGTTGTGGCGCCGTGTATATAAAATTTTAAATGCCATATATATAACTATATATACACGTGACACTATAATATTAACCGTAAGCAGCACAATATATAACATGTGTTTACTCAGAATGTCATCTTATTAAGGCAACTGCTATGAGTACATGTCATTGTACCTAGGGATGGCAACAAAAAGCATCTAAGGCGGATCGATCATGTTCCACTACGCATAAAGAGAATTCAATACCATTCGCTAACGTCACTATAATACCAGTTAATAAGGTGGCAAAATGGAGACTTGACATGTGCAAATACGAAGTCAGCTCATATGTTAGTTTTCTAGTAGATCACATCACGTTAGTACTTGAAAGTTTTTATATTCTACGACTTATTCATCATGTGCGGAGCAAGATGAATTGATTCTAAGTTTGGGAGGGAGGTAGAACCCGTCTACCTTTTGCTTGATTTATTGATCACTTCATTATTTTTTAAAATTTATTTTTACATTAGTTAATTTATTTTTCAATTACTTTTATATTAAGCGGATCGAACTGATACAGATCAGAGTGGGATACCTTATATACGCCACACCGCAAGTTTACAGGCCAAAAAATTTCTACTGCACTCGTGTAGGAGTTTAATTAGGCGTGGGACGGATCAGATTTTTCTCCCCTTTTTCTCATCACTAATTGTGCCTACTTGTAGTGCCACATGTTTTAACTTTTAGACATCATGAGATTAGAAAGATATATACTTGATCATCGCGATGGGAAAACATTAAGGATAACATAGTGGATATTTGGCAAGATCTTTTTTTTTTTAAACATATCATATTATTTTTAGATTAACTAACTTGTTATACACAAAAACTTTAAATAAATGTATTCTCGTTGTGGATATTATAACACCCCATCGGCGGTCGACATTGAGTACATGTTATCATGTTTACGGGCAATATAGCACCATGCGTCCGGCGACATTGTATTGCTAGTGGCCCCTTTTTTTCTTTTTTCTTTTATTTAAGGAAATTGGGATATGATCTAAATGGTTATTTTTCAAGAAGAGTTCACATTTTTTTCAAGAAGAGTTCACATTTTACTAAGACAATTAATATAATAGTATCAAGAATAATAATTGGAATTCTCACAGCGTTTTTAGGTCTAGACAGTAAAACAATAATGAATCACATATGAAATTCGGGGGGAAAATGTAACAAATTGTCATGTATTGTTTTTGCTTTCATTAATCAACCATTTTTCTGAATCCCCTCTATATAAGATGTAAGATGTTACAAATATTATATTTTCAACACTACGTACGAAGCATACACCATGAGAAGGGTTGGTATGTGTTTTTGGATTATAAGAAATTTCTTACAATTTTTATAAATAAATAAATGGATATATATATATATATATACACATGCGCGCGCGAGGTTTTATTTTTGTTGTAAGAGTTTTGGATTTTTATTTTGTAACGTATCTGAAGATATATAGTCTTCTACTTTCTAATGAATGGTTCTTAAACCATATTATTTATGATTCTTTTTAAGAAATAAAAAGAATCTAAATTTATAACGTGCAACAACATAAAATGGCATCTCTTTCTTTCAACATGTTCATGCCTATCATAGTTGAGTAAATTTAATCAATGCTCATTAAACTTCACTTCATGTTACTACTTGCTCATTCAGTTATAAAATATATCTTATTGGTCATCCATCTATCTCAATTTGTTCCCATCCGTCGTGTCCTCATTTCCATCAATTTATATTAACGGAATAAAATACGTGGCGGATGAATAGTTGACGTGGCATATAACACCGTTAAAACACGTCAAATAGGGGAAAAAAGGTATAGCCAAACAAGAGATAATTACGATTTCAAATTTTTCATATTGCATCCAAAATTCCAACCTTGCAACAATTAAGACGTCTCCGAATTACGTGAGAACCCTAGCTCATTTCGCCTTGATGAATGCCGCCATCCCATTAACAAAAATCAATTGCAATAGCAAAATGTGGTTGTTTGATGATTCGCACACGGCTCATTTCAATTGTTCTTGCTGGTGGGAAAAAAGGAATTGAATTGTAATTTTCTAAAGTGATCTACTTTCACGGTGCATTGGATGCAATATTAAAAAAAAAAAAAAACTGATATCTTTATTTGCTTTGTTGGTGAGCTACACATTTTTTGTCCATTTGGCGTCTTTTAACGGTGTTATATGTCACCTCACATATTCATCTGCCACATGTTTCTTCTGTTAGTTTATATGGATGGAAATGAATAGATGGGAAATATATTAAGATACATGGGTGAGTAATGAGATACATTTAATATTAGAGTGAGCAAGTAGTAATATGTTGTAAAGTTTAATAAGCATTGATTCTCTATGATGATAGTTTCTTTATTAAAAAAAAAAAAGGAAAGATAAAAATCAAAGTCCTATAATGTCTAAATTTTTTACCAAAAAAAAATTTCAACTTTACACATTACACACTTTCCAAAAAAAAAAAGCACTTTACACATTACACGCAATAAACTCTTTTTGGAGCCCTTATTGTTGAGGCCCTATGCAATTACGCTACGCGCACACCCTCAAGCAATTACGCTCCTGCACACATGGCCTCCTATTATTGGGGGATCAAGGGGCGGGCTCCCTGATCCTCCAATAACAAGGGACTATGTGTGCATGAGGCCTCTCCGCCTCCTCTCTTTAGAATTTCTCTAGCCGGAACTCTACTTGAAGATTCATTTGTAGGTGCGGTTCTTTTTTATGTACATCAATAAGATTTTCCATTGAGTTTTTCTTGTCTAAAAGTTATTTAGTTCATTAATAATAGGACTCCTTTCCTACTAAAAAAAAATAAAAAAATGATAAGACTCCTTTTTGTAACCCCGTTATCTTATCGACATACTCAAATAGGCAAGAAAGAAAGATATGAAATTCGTAGCTGCGAAAAGAGAAGGAATGATAGATAACGGGTGTCTCTATTATGGAGACACTCAGTGTATATGGCCTATTTTCTTTCATTAGTTTTATTCACATAGATATTACCCAATATGTGGGTTTATAAAACTAGTGAATGAGAAGTCGCCATATATACCGGGTGTCTTCATAGAGAAGGCACCAGAGAAGTCGCCATATATACCGGATTTTCATAAGTTTAGCAATAAAAAATATTTAAAAGAATTGATTTTCATGCTTAATATCATGCTTCAGCAAGATGTAGTCCCCTTGAATTCATTAGTTTTAATAATAATACAATGATTGGTCAATTAACCTTTAAACAAATCAATTGTCAAGTTAATTTATCTCTTAATTCGACAAAAGTACAAACAAAGATCAAGTGCCAAGTGGCTAGACAGGGTTGGTGACAGTAATAAATAGATAGATGCACCTTTTTTAAAACAAGTTTACAGTTGAAAGAAGCTTTCAAGGAGGCCTAATTCTTTTAATTTGATTCTCTTGTCCTAATCCTCATTGCCTAACTTGCCACACACAACATAATTCTAATCAAACAAATGTAGTCACTATAGAAAGTCTATCTTCAACCATTCCAATTTTGGCAGTTGCATTCTGAGGCCGTGAATAGCCCCCCTAACAAATATGATACCATTCAATCTCCAATCATATATGCAAACTAGTATAACTTGTATATTTACGCGCGTTTTACATGTTACGGACATGGTTAGGCATACTCGTCTTTTGAAGACCTTGTTTTGATGCTGTTATTACTGATCAAGTCTTGCATACAATTGCCACTTGGGTGTGTTTGGATGCTTTTGATTGCTAGTCTTGTCAAGAGCTTATTTGATTTAGCCGCCAATTAAGCTGTTAATAATCTTACATAACGATGGTTCAGTTAGTAATGATGTATTTTGCATAAACCAAAATAACTAAAGTGTTGCAACACAAAAGGATCAAGTCGACAATAATCAACTTGAACTGTTACAATTGTTAATGATGACATACTTATTATTGATGTTTCTGAAGATATAATAGTGAATCTTTTAAAACATAAAGGTCACGTCGATTATGACTCCAAATTTCTTGCTCCATTAATTAATTGGAATCTACATAGTAATGATGGTTAGTGTGAGAATGACAAACTCCTTCCTCAAGACTACATTCCTTGTTGGGTATTTGAAACATGCCATAAACCTTTTGAGTTTGGTTTGGAGGAGCTCTAAGACTATTCTATTCTCATTACCCCCAACCCAACCCACCCCACCCCAACCCAAAATGGTCCACATCCATCTAAAGACATACGCGAATGATGTGCCCACAAAAGTTTTTATTCATACATGAGAATAGCATATAGAACATATTGTGCTAGACAATTTTCAATAAAGCCTCACGTGATGGATTTTTCAGTTGGTTTCTAGCCTTTTGAGAAATGTCAATGTATGATTGGTGTGTTTATTACGGTTAAAAGGGCTTTGCACTTTTTCCATTTTCTTGATAAAAGATGCACATTGTTTATATTATGATGCACATTTTTTACATTTATCTTACCGATGGTTGGGATTCAACATATAATGTGTGCCTTGTCGAGGTGATCTTTTACATATTCTTAAATTTTGTGTAAATCCTTTTTTCTTGTTCGTCCATTTTTTTAAAGCTTGATATTCTCTCTGGATTCATTACTTTGTTCGAGAGGGTAGTCGAATCGACCATTCATCCCTTATTATAGGTGGCCAATGCGTGTCATCTTTCTTGTTTTTGCCCAAAAAAGCTTTGTTAATACCCTAAGCCAAACAACCCATAAGTGCTAGTTTTACTTATGTGTATTGTATGTTAAGATGGAACAGAACTACTGAAAGTTAAAATTTATAACATTATTCTTCTTTAAATAGCGACATCTAACACACATTAAAATTAAATACTTTAAATTGAAAGTCAATGGATGAGGATGACTTGAAATATAGACATAGGAGTAAAAACTAAGAAAATGTCCCCTAAAGCGAGAGTTCGGAGCTTAGCTTTTCCATTTATGATAGCTAAGAAAAGTATTTATTTTGATAGTAAAGTAAATATTTAGCAACCAACTTATAATTTTTTGAGGTTGACTAGAAATAATATTTAGAATTATTCTCACCTCCATCTGGCGTGTGTTTGATACGAAAATAGTTAGAACTATTCTAATCATAGTCCGGTAAACCTAACAATTTGGGTTTATGGGCCGGGTTTGTGGTCCAAATCCAATACAAATATAAGCCAGATAACCAAGCCCACAAAGTGTTCCTGCTATTTGGGCTTATGGGGTGATAGTCCAAACAATGACACTGGGAATTGTTTGGGAGTAAACATTTTGTAAGAAGTATCCACGATAGACATTTGATCGTCTATACCTTATATGCTATATGTATACCAAGCAAACATCAAAATTCATACCTTTGTTTTCACCCAATTTGAAGGAAGCACACGTATCGGGAGTTCTATTTTGGGAACATGTGCAGCTTATCTTGCCTCAATATTGATGTGACACGCCATCATTTGTTATAAAACAAGTGAGATTTTTTTGAGTAACAAATTGTAGCGTGCCACATTAGTATTAGGGCAAGATAAACTGCTCGTATGTTCCCAAAATAAAACTTTTGATACTTGCAATCCAAAATGTGGAATTATAGGCGTGATAATTGTACATGAAGAAGAAACTATACCTTTGGTAGAAAGTTTGTCATCTTTAACACTAAGTTCGATTTTGGAAAGGCTCATAATTGTCACGTGTTGAACCTAGTTCTAGAGAATTTTGTTTATCCAAGTCAGCTCAACCAGAACTTTTGCCATCCATAAATCTAGTACATTTATTATGCCAGACTAGGTCTAGACAGTAAAAAATTTTCAAACACCATACGGATGATTTGGTTTAAAAATAATCGCTAATATGATTTGGGAGGAAACTAATAATGTATTGATAGCACACCACATCACGTCCTAGAAAACGATGCATATATTCAACGTGTCATGGCAAACATCCTTTGCTAGTATATTATTCAAAGGGGCACAAGCCAATACTCATAGACTTCAACATCCCTTGTGCACTCGACATTCACAGATTCTTGTGCTTTCAGTAACTTACTCAAAACCATGACTAAACCATAAGACACCATAACATTCTGCGAGATGAGGCTTACTCATAATCGACTCTAAATTTATCAAAACTTAGTAATATTGACCATGATTCCTAACAACAAAAAGATCTGTAATGTACAAAATAATATGTGGGAGATGCTCTTTCCTCCAAAATCTTCTCTGTACTCAAAAAGAAAAAAACAATGGTTTGAGAGTTTCATTTCACCTCATTGTTTTGAAACTTGTTCAATCAGCTCTCTGCACGGTAGTCTTGAATAAGAGGGCATATAACTTATGATCCATAGAGAAATAAATGAATCCACCCACTGAATGTGTCACAAAAGACCCAAAACATGTTCCCACAATACAATGCCAAGCCGGCCCATATACCAAATCAAACTCCTGCAAAACCAAATTTAAAAAAAAAAAATTAAAATTAAAATTAGGCCGACGAGATGAATCATATCTCATTCTTTACTACCAGACGATATTATTCCACCCGTATGTCTTATAACAATTTTTATCGAGTTATGATGGACCCAATGACAAGTAACTTTGTTTACCTTTTTTAGGGTAAAAGCAAGAGTCTTGGAGGTGAACTTTTCCAAGCTATCATGAGTCTTTCTTGCACAATTCACAGCATGAGTCTGCATGAATGGGGGCATGTCAACGGCCACAACCTTCACACCATTGCAATAGAAGAAATCAGCCAACTCAATCTGTGAACTGCAAAATGATGTCCTCCCTCCTATAGATTGCCTTCTCATTTCGTACCCTTCTTGAGACCTCTTCAAATTTTGATCACTTTCAAGTAATTGGGATTCTTTCTTGACATGAATCTCCTCAAGAGAACACCTTTTGGGCTCTTCCGATTTCTTGGATGGTTTCTTGATTTCACTGATATTCTTGATGAACTCCTCCTTCACCCTGGTTCTCGTGCTGAAGCTGAACTCTTTATCATCCAAGATTCTTGCCACTGCCACATTATGCCTTTCATTTTGGCTCTTTGATTTGGTCAGAGTGCTGCAGGGGCTGGGGGAGTCTAGAACTGAGGGAACAGATAGGGATTTGGCTTGAAAAATGATGTCAATTGAGGTTTTGAGTGCCCACTAGAGGGTATTAAGGAAACAAGTCTCTTTTGATTGGAACAAGGCTTGGGAAAGTAGTTTTGGATGGTGGTGGAGCGGGGACTAATGTTGGGATCTGGGATTGGGTGGGGATGGTGGTGGTGGGGCTTGTTGGTGGTGGTGGTGGTGGATTTGGGCTGCATTTTGTGGGTGGGTTCCATAGGTGTCACTTAATGGTGGTGTTAACTTGAGCCTGTGAAGGGATGGGAGGTGTTGTGTCACAGTCGGGTAAAGGATAAAGTGTTGAAGGGAATGGAAGAGTGTTGAATGGGACTGGGGGGACTTTTGAGATGAGATCTGGTGTGGGTTGGTTCTAAAGTGCGCCGTGTGTGGAGGGGAAGGGAGGTGAAGTCAAATAGTTGACTTCAGGTGATTGCTTAGAGGATGTGTGTACTTACTGTAGTAATGTTAGTACCTTTAATTATTTGTAGGATGTGCAAGTTCTATGAGTCATCAAAAAAACATCAACTAGTAGTTACATTAATTACTCCAAGATTGTTTCTAAATTAGAATTTGAATATCAAATTGTCATAAATCCACCGGCATAAAAGTTGTTTGTCCATATCATTAAAGTAGAAACTATGTTTCAGTATGTCAATTTGATTGCAAATTAGGATTATGCTTAAGAGCAGTTTCTCCCCTTGAAAGTCAAATATTAAATACATTTGAAGTGCTAAACAACATATCTTTGAGGGGAAATGGGTAAATGCGCTCTAAATTTCTTCCTCCTTGTTCACAAAAATTCTCTCCAACTAATTATATCATATTATGTGTTCTCTTTTATTGTCAAAATTAAACATACTGTTAAATATAAAATGAAAATTTTTGAAAAATGTGAAAAATGAGGATAAAAAAGCCCAATACAAAAAAATTGAACATATGCGTGCAATTTGAAATATTGAAAAAATCACGTCAAAGACAACAATTAAAATGAAACTATTGTCATATGGATTCAATTCCAATGGATAGGTTAAATGGAAAAATCATATTAAATGCACAATTTAAAGTAATATATCACATTCAATTGAATACATGTACCCTCCCAACAACCCCACCCCCAAAAAAAAAAAAAAAAAATTCCATGCCCACAACTTGGAAATTAGCTTCCCCCTAAATTTTTCACTTTCGGTTTTTTCTTAACTTTTTTTCACCCTCCACTAAAAGTGTTCTTACAATTCAGTAAAAGTTATTTGTCCTTGTAATAATATTATTATATGACCAGAAAATATCTAAACACAAACTTTTAGTGCCGTAAGATGATGTGGTGTAATACCAACTACTAAAGTGATTTAAAGAGTGTAGTAATGTACTGTATTATGTCACACATATACCGTAAGAGCACAATTAACGTGGGGAAAAAATCCAAATTTGGGTTCACCCCCCCCCCAAAAAAACATTATTAAAAACTCAAATAATGTATTGGTTTTAGGGTAGAAATTTTTTTTGGGGGGGGGGGCGAACGAGCCCCCTCATTGAATTTGTCCCACTCTCATTCCAATACAATAAAATACCACCACGTGTCCAATTCATATTCCATCCCCTTCCCACTTTTTTCCCTACACATTATTTGAAAATAAGATTTTCCTCCCTGGTTTTTGCTCCTTAGCTCCCCCCCTCCCAAAAATCTTGCTCTAAGTGCTTGAACATTCCTCTCGTAAGACCAATTTTGATACTATTTTCTGTAACAAATTGGTGCCTTGCTACTTGAAACGTACAATAATTTGTAGATGTCTTTACTTATTATACATCTGTTTACGCTATATTTCAGTGATACTTATATAATATTTGTATTGTTAAAATGTAGATTGTAATTGTACTTAGGAAAAAAAAAAAAAACTAATTGCGGTCTCTCATTGCTGAAAAACAAATTGCTCTTATGAATTTACTCATCTCATCATGCTGTTATCTAGGGAGCCAGATCGGGCTCTGTGTATGAAGTCTCGACTGTCAATAAAAAATAACCACGTCACATGTCATCTTATCATTCTTCACAACAAAATAATGTCCAATATTGCAAATAAAACAAACCCTTTGTGGGCATGTATGGTCTGTAGACAACAAAAATTGTGAGATACACATAATAAGGCATCAACAGAAACGGCAAATGCTAACTTGTTCAGTTATGTCTAATCTAACATGAACACATCTTAAAAATGTCCAGCCTTAATTCATTATAATATTAATACATGATAATATCCCAGTCAGAGGAGGTGGGGTGGCATATCCTTCCCCCATCTTTTAAGAATTTGAAATAAATCAACATGCAGAGAATGATAGGGATGGAAAGCATGGCAACCTATAATCAAACACCCCGCATTGTAATCCAGCATTTCATTTTTAAGGGCTTCTGGGTCCCACTAAGGATTCAAATAAATGGCTAGCAACCACCATATCCTGATAGAGCAAAAAAATTGCTGACCATAAGAACAAAACAGAATTTACAATCATCTTCTCATGTTTGAAGAACATCTAATGTCTGACCTAACTCCATTTCCATCTGCATCCAAGCATACAATAACTAGATCGAAGTTCAAAATGAAATTTCCTGACAGCATCAAAGGATAATGACCCAAGTACATAATATGCATAAATAGAAGGACAAAGAGGTATTAGTGTTACACATTTGAGACAGGAAAAATTCAAGGGATAACGACAGCATGTCCCCGTCTGTCTGATAACCTATCAGAATTAAAATGAACTAGCAGAGGACAAAGTGGAGTGTGAATAACGTAGATGTTAGTGTGGTGGCAGAGGATCAGATGTTCAGAAAACAGAAGCTGTAATTATAGCACAAGTTGTGTCGAGCAGCATATAGAAAATAAAAGTAAACAAACCATCAGTAACTAAGAACGCAATAGTTTAAGAGCTGTTGACTGTTGGATATTTCAACTTCCATTCATATATAAATATTTTGCCATTCAAACTAAAATCTTACTGAATACACACAGAAGAAACAACTGATGTTCAAACATTTCACATGTACAATGATGGGAAGGGCCTGAAAGCAACCATGTCGAGAGGTTGTTCCGATCTCATTTCCGAGACTCAGCCACTTATACAGGTAGACCATAGAGGAGATTTCTGTATAACCACCGTTAAGAAAAACAAAGCTAACAGCTAACTTACAGGATATATGAGAATCTTGTCAAAAGTTTGTCCTGACAGCAGCTTCTAATTCCAGGGACTTGGAAACCGACCATCTCTAAACGCTGAAGTACCACCTGATGCAGCAGGAGAAGGAGATGAAGCAATGTAATTTGTGCCTGATACAGATACTGAGGGAGGATTTGAAGATTGTCCTTGCTGCCCAGTGGGTGCAAAGTGTAAAGGACTACCAGCAACTCCAGCTGTGGCTCGAGATGCATGAGAGACCAGCTTCATAATTAATGAAAGTAAGTCAGTACACCTACACATCAGTGATCCAACATAAGAGCTGTAAGAAATGTAAAAGGCTTAGCCAGAACTACAAAAGCATTCTGCAATGCTGAACATCTTTTCCCAGTTTCCAGGTTATCCGAGTTACATAATGAAATTACGGAGGTGGATATTCTAAGCACCTAGATTAGCTTTATTTATTTTTACGGAGATTTTGTTGTTATAAGGAAAAAGTTTTAGCATAACATGAAAATTAATATTTTAAAGAAAATATCGGTCGCATGAGTTACAGAAAAAAATGATTTTTGCAAAGATCATTTCCAAACAAACACTTAGAATTATAATGGTCCTAAGTAATTATTACATGATAATAACCACAGGACCAAACTAGAGTAGCTACCAGCTTTTCCTCTTCCGCCTCTCGCCATCTAAGAGCATGTTCCTGATGGCTTAAAATCATAATTTAAACTGGTCAAACATTATTTTTAGCCACACATTTTTTGAGAGCTAAAACTACTCCTGATACCTTAAAACCAAGACTTCAGCATTCTATGATATTGATTTTTCCAAAATCAATTTATTCCATCATGCTCTGGAAGTCATTGTGACCTCAATCATGTCAAGATCATGAAGCTCAGTTTGCATCTCATGTTTCTCATGTTTGCATCTGAGAAGTTCCCCTGTGGGCTTGGTCGATTCTCATTATCATATTTGTAAATTAGAAGATGTGAAAACGAGTGGTGGAAATTTAGTAGGTCCCAAGAAATTTGTGATTGAAATTGACTAGTTGACGAATTCAGTAATGGATCCTAGCAGGGCAAATTATAATGGAAATTAAACAAGGTGGTTAAAGAATATTCAACCTGTGGCAAGTCCAAAACTTCTGAGATGTCTTCTAAGTTCTTATGGTTCCAGCTACTGACGAAGTAATTTTGAAATTGAAAGGCTAAGAAATATATTGTGTCAGGAGATGAGCCAGCCTGACCTACAATAATTTCACGAACTAAGAGTTTTGCTATATCGACAAGCCTTCTTAAAATTAGCATAAACCCCAACAGCAAGAAAAATATCCAGTTACAATTTTACAAGCACAGAATGGAGCTCAAAATGTGTCATGAAATACAGGGGCAACATAATGTTGTATGACCACATTGTGCAAAGCTTAACGAATTACCGTGGTACTGGCAGTTTTCCTTGTTTGAGAGTCAGAAGATGGTGAGGTGCTGCTTAGACGAAGCACATTACAAGAACGTGCATTATGGTTCCAAGCATCATCAGCTTCTCCAACATCCATATCACCGCCAAGATTTCCATCCGAGCCTGTCCTAGGTGTGTTCAGCCTAGACATTGACCCAGAATCATTGGTATCCACTAAGAGTGGAGGAAATTGTCGGCCAGCCATCCCTTGCAAGCTACTTTGTCTCTTTAGCACCTCTTCTGCATTTAAAATCTGTTAAAGAGAACCAGCACAGTTCTGTCAATAACAGCAAGCAGATATTGAGACTAATGTTTAAAATTTAGGATTTAAGTAGGGTATCCAAAATCTCTACTCCCTTACAGCATCCAAGGAACTGATGTTACCTGTTTCAACACTTGGACTAAACTATGCTTTTTCTCATTCAAAATTTCCAACTTTGCCTCAACCTCCTTCTTTCTCTTCTCCTTGTCAATAACATCATTCTCTTTGTTTTGAGCCTGCAAAAAATAGGAGAAGAAGTCTAACAACAATTGTCATGGCAACTAAAGAATGGAAGAAGAACTATGAAAAATGATAATTTTTATTTGTCCCCAGATTTAAGTTCAACACATGAGCTATCTCTGCAATTAAAAAAAAAAGAAAAGATAGTTAAAAATATACGGTTTGTTGTAGAAGAGCCGCAACCTCAATGCATTTTAGACAATTTATCTCATGAGTAAGAAGCGCTATGCTGCGTTCAAGTCAGCTTGCACAGTTCACTAATGAATAATAGCAGTGGAGTGCTCAACTGGCAAATTAAATTAAAGTTTCACCTTCTAAAGCCTAAGGGGGAAGAAAGAACTCTGCTTGCAAGCACAGCTTAGTTTAGACTCTGTAAGAGTTTGAATAGCTTGCAGAGTCAACATGAGTTAGTGGGGGTAAAATGCAAAGTGACAGTGCTAGAAAGAACAATCATCCAATTAATGGAAGATGCCTTGTACTAAAAGCTCGATATAGGAAAAGCAAATCTCCCAAAGCTGAATACGAACTAGTGTTGAGCACTTGTTTTGACATGCCAGCGGGTGTAATAATTCTTACAGGTTTTGCTCCAAATATTCAATTAAAATATGAGGACCAAAGATTTTTAGCACTTCAGATTGGATAGAATAAACTAATATACAGAGGAAGGGATTCGTTTATACACAACCAACCTCGCAAGAATTATGAGTTAAAGTCGTCAATCCCTGTAGTTGCTATCAAGCTCAATAACATGCGAGTTCTCAACCATCAAACACAGAAGTCATCATCACAAACTAACACACATGTGCAAAATATTTTCACCCCTTCAGAGTTTTTGTCTATTAAAAACCCCCCTTTTTTAGTTAGTCAAAAATACTTCACTGCTAGAGTTATACCACATAAAAAATGTAGAGAGCTGTTAATGAATAGATAGCATTATGATCATTTACGAACACAAAGAATTGCGATAGACTCAGGCTAATATTGCCCATAATAGATATTTCCTCACATTCTTAACCATCCTGATTACTTTGATCCCCAAAGTTCATTAACACAAGTAATTTCCACAATAAATTCTGAAATATGTCATTTACAGACATTCATCTTACTCCAATCGTTCCTAGCCATTAACCATAATATTGAACTAAAAAATCTTTCCAATACCGGAGTCTGAAGTCTTAAACTGAAAACCAAGAAAAAAAATTTTAAAATGGAATAATAAACATAATACCTCAGATTCAGGATGCACCGGAACTTTTGCTTTGTCCTCAGTTTCAACAATGTTGCCATTCTTCTCCTCAACCAAAGCATCAGAGTCTTTAATCAGGTTCTTCAAACAATCCCCACCTTCCAATGCCTTCTCACCTCTAACCTCCCCATCATCCTCCTTCTCATCTTCTCCCTCCTTCAAATCCTTACGCAGGCCCAGAATCCGTCCACCAGAATCCAACTTACTCAAATCGGCTTTAGGACCCGAATCATTCTTATCGTCATCCTTTACATTATTATTACCATCACCGGGAGGTCCAGATCCGAGTCCAAGGTTAGGGTTTGATGTGGTAGCAATATCGGCGTGGGAAGTACGGGAGGACTCGAGAAGTGCTAGGGCATTCAGACGGCGGCGGTTGAGGCTCTTGAAGTCCCGGAGAGTGAGTTTCCGGCAGGGCATGGGCCATCGGTGCGGCACATCGGAGGCTTTGTGGAGATTGCCTTTGTACAGTGAAATCGCCACCATTTTTCCTTCATTTCTCCCCGGGATTTAATTTTTTGGGTATTTATAGATTTTAGATTTGTAAAATTATTTCTCTTATTTACATTTTTTTATTTTTTGGATTTAATTATAATTACTAGTATACCGCTATAATGTGGTTTTCAATCACAACAGAATATAGAGGGGGGGGGGGAAGAGGAGAGAATTGGATAAAGTAAGTCTTGAGGACGGATAGACAATCATATATAACAATTTGGATCTAGTATTTGAGAAAAGCCTCCTATTGACAATTATTATTATTATTACTACTACTACAACAACTACTACTAGTAGTAGTAGCAGACTAGCAGTAGTATACTGCATTGTGGTATGTACCAACTGTAAGAATGGAATGGAGGAAGAGGAGGAGAGGAAAAAGAAGATGATTTTAAAGAAGAAGAGACGAATAAAGGCTGAGCGTGAAATGGGACATACATGACTTTTTTTTTTTTTTTGAAAGTTGGCAATTATTGTCATCATCATCATTGAGATCCGGCTAGTGAAACAGATTAAACGTTACGTGATAGTTGTTTTATATTTGATAATAAGAGGGTAAAAAGAAATTCATCCCCTTTCTATCTAGTTTAACTCTATATATATATATATATATATATGCAAATAAATGGCGCTTAATTAAATGTTTTATAACTGCCATTAGTTATTTTAATGCTTAACTACCTTGTTCCAATGTATAAAGTTTAAATAATAACTGTCATGGTAGTATTATAATTTTTAATCTTTACGATCATCTAATCGAAGATGTATGATCATGGCATGATCATTTTTAGTCTTTATAATTATAAAGGATCGTGGTTGTATGATCATAAAGTTGGTATCAATTTGTCTTTTACTAATATTTTCAAGTATCTTTAGTGACAGTTCAGAAAAAAAGGTATCTTTAACCTCAAGCATGGCAACCGTAACCGGTTGGTTACTTACAACTTAGTTTATAACAAATTGTGACTTGATATAATTTTATTGGATCTTTTTTTAAAAAGTCAATATAACTTGACTTTCACTTTTTGACTTTTTTTTTTGGTTTAAAAGTAAAATTAATAAGATAATGTTATATGACAGTTTTATGAATGAGTTGGCAAGTACAATGTACATCTATAACTTAGAATTAAATAGCTGCTCGAAAACTCTATGGTGATACATCGGATACTCACGAGTAAAAGTTGACCGTCCATATCCGCTAAAAAGAATAAAAATGCGGGGAAAAAAAAGGAAAAAAACTGAAAGCAAGTGCTTAGAAGTTACATGATTAGTTCCAAATCCATAAAATGAACTCTTTTCTATTTGATGCAACTTGTGCACAACAATAGACTTGAATAATCAAAGTACAATCGATAAGATTTTAACTTCATTCCTTATACGTTACAATCTAACATATGGAACAACTTACATATATAAACTAGTAATAATAAAATGGTTCCTCGTATAAGGTAGGAAATTGCAAGAACATTTCATCTTGGCTTGCTATCATGGCTTCCACAAAGGAACCATTTGAAGATGTCAAATTTTCCAAGAAAGTGTCATTTTTCTTCTCTTCATCTTGTTCACAATCTTGCTTTTCCTCTGTTTTTGTATGATCTTGTGCAAGTATCGTCGCGTTTTCTTGAACCGGGCCTGGTGCATCTTGGAGAAGAAAATCACTCCAATTGAAGCCCGACACAGCTAGATTCGCCGTTGAAGAAGGGGACGTTGAAGATGAAGCGCATTCGGTCATAAAAGACTCCGGTGGGACCATTTCAGAAAGCGTGTAGTTGGAGGAATCTGTGACCCAATTTATCCGATCTCTGAAATTGGGAGTAAAGATGAAGGGAGTGATCTTTGGATGGTATATTTGGACATGTTTGTGGGATGTTTTTTTGAGGTTGTTCGGATTTTGACATGATCGAAGAAGTACTAAATTGCATTCTAGCTTTCGGAAACGTGCCTATGTTTCCATAGTCTGCAAGAATTTGGGAGAATGGCTTGTGAGTAACCGGATCAATCCCCATTGCAGAGAGCTTCTTCCTGAGTTTTGTGTTCCATAAGGTTTTCACGTCGTTGTCTGTTCTCCCGGGAAGTTGTTGCGCTATTATCGGCCACCTGTGGTGTAGAAAACATAAGAGAAGCTATCAGTTTTCGCTACTTCGCTTAGTTCAATGCTAGATATAGAGGAATTATTAATTAAGAAAATGATAGGTTAAACCAATTCGACCCAACTTCAATCCATCAGCCAAATAGCATCAAGTAAAGAAAATCCAAGATCTTTCCTTAAAAGAGAATGAACGGATCATTATTGAGTCATCTATTGTTATTCTGTTCGGTTCATTACTAGATCTACTGAAAATCTCTAACAAATAAAACTTTTAAAGACGGGATTTGTTTGTTCCTAGTTATTTCTATTTTTTTTTTAAATCAATATGAACAAAGTTCCTCACCTGCTCCCTATAGCTGCATGAAGCTTGATGATCAATTCCTCTTCTTGAGGGCTAAAACTTTCATGTCTCAAATCAGTCTTCTGGTTTTTAGCCCACTTTTGCCTGCAACTTTTTCCACATTTCCTCAGCCCTATTTAGAGGGGAAAATAATAATAATAATAATAATAATAATAATAATAATAATAATAATAATAATAATAATAATAACCCTCTCAAAAATCATAAATTTCCCACAAATTTCAGCATATTTTGACATCAGAATCAAGAATTATAATCATCACTTACCTGCATTTTTGGGTAAAGCTGTCCACTTACCTGAAAAAAATTTCCCATTCTCCTCCTCATGATTCCAATTATCCTTTTGCATAGGCAACTTCTCCAAATATGTAGTTTTCACCATCTTCATAAACTTCCCGACCCCGGAAAATGAAGAAATATGTAAGTGATGATGGCAGAGACCTCCTTTCAGAGAATGGAAATTGAGTTTAACTGCTTAAATTGAAGTGATGAGGCAAGAAAAGCATGGGGGTTTGCTACATTGAACTGCATTTGCATGATCAAATGCATCTTCTACTCATTTCCATTAAGGAAGAATTAAAAAAGAGGAGACAAATAATAAATTTTGTATGCGTGGTTTAAAGAGCATTTTGATCAGGTTCAAATTGGGTGAGTAATTTGGTTTAAAATAAGTTGAATTTAAGCAAGTTAAAATGATAATTAAGTTGTTTCGAATCTTGATTCCAAGATGATCACAAGTTTGACAAGAGCAACTAGTTTAAACAAAGATTTAACTGATCTCAAAGGTAAACGCTTTCTTTGTAAACGCTTTCTTTTTCCCTTTTTAGTTTTGAGTCTTGATATGTTTTGGACTTCAGTGAGAAGCGAAAACCAATTTCTTGCTCCGCAATTCAGCGACGGGCATAGACAAGGGTGGGTTTTTCTGGTTTCGGCATCCCCCTTTGGCCCATTTTTGTAAAACCTTATTATGAATTTCGTGAATTTTATTTATTTTATTTATTTACTAATTGGGTTGAATCGAGGTAGGTCACCCCTAATTCACCAATTTGTAAATCGGAAATTTTTACTCCAATTAAAACTGGTATATGTTTGATAAGAAGACATTTTTTTCATCTACTCAATATCGCCAAATAAGTTTATAATGTTTTACCATTTGAATTTTTTTTTTCTCTTCATGGACTTCAACTTGTAACCATACTCTATTTGCCTAGCTCAAGTCCTCTCTCTGCACTTTTGTGAGTGTTGATTCAAATTCTAAATTCATTTATATGCCACTTGAGAAATAGCATTTTGAAGCTTGCTCTAGTTTGAAATGACAAGAAGGAGATTGCTTTAGTCTGAAATGCATAACAAATGATGAAGCCAGAATACACAACGCTCGCGCTGGGTAGCCTTCATATTTTTTCCTTGAATTAAGAGAAGCGTAAATTTAATGAATACTTACTAAATTTTGAAAATGTAACTACTAACTTACCAAACTTTCAAATGTAGCCATTAACTCACTTAATTTTGGACAATTTAACGGTGTTTGTGACATGGCAAACAACTATATTTCAGAAGTTACAGATAGTCACTATACTTTATAAATGTAGCTATTAACTCACCAAACTTTAAATTCTCTTATTTCCTTTCATCCTTATAAACTTTAAAGGATTAATCTACTTATATATATGTGTTTACAGAAATGGTGTGAAATTATAATTTCACCCCATTTTGTACACTAAAAGAAAGAGAATATATATATAATTATAATTTTACTCCCTATTTGTATACTCATATGTACGTGTAGCATTACTCAACTTTTATATTACATTTTTCCTTTTATTATTATACAAAACACATGAAAATGCTAATGGAACACTAGACATAAAACTTCGCGGTGTCGTAACATAGCACAAATTTGAGTACTACAAAATGAAAAGCTGCTATGTGGATTTGCTCAAATTTGTGCTACGCTATGACTAGGAGTGGGCAATCGATAGGTCAGTTCAGTTTCTAAGTCGGCGAACCAAAACTGAACTGGTTTGCCAGTTTATAGGCAGTTTTTCCCTAAAAGCGGTTTGTTCATGCGAACCGGTACGGCTCGGTTGAGTTGATTTTTTTTTGGCCCACTCCTAGCTAGGACGCTGTGAAGTTGTATGTGTACTACTCAATTGACGTTTTCATGTGTTTTTGTATAATAACAAAAAGAAAAAGGTAATATAAAATCCTACAAGAATGAAAGGAAATATGGAAATTTGCATTCATAAAGCCAGTGGATATAAACATTCTCGAAAATTTAGTGAGTTTTTGGTTATAAATGAAAGTTTAGTGCGTTAATAGTTATATTTATAAAGTATGGTGAGCAACCATTAACCACATCACTGACGCCGTTAAATTTATGTAAACGGCAGTTAACACAGTGATGAATGGTAAACTTTGTTTAAAGTTCAGCGAGTTAGTAGATACACTTGAAAGTTCGGTGAATTAATAGTTACATTACCAAAATTTAGAGAGTATTTATTAAATTAAGTTACATTGCCAAAGTTTAGTTAGTATTTATAAAATTTACCCTAGGAGAGAATGAGTAGATTTGAATTTGAACCATATATTTTATTGCTTATTTAGGTGTAGACGCTATTCAATTAAAGAATGACTAATGTCACAGATGCCACATAATATAATTAGTACTTGACATTTTAAAGTTCTATCATGACTCATGAGCATACAATTCAATGTTCTTTTGTGTGACAACGCGGGGCGGCATATCGTGTGCACATATATAAGATTATGTTACTTGTTACAACAAATTTATAGAACATTTTGATGCCATGATTCAGATCATATATCTTTTCCATAAAGGATATATATCACTTTTCCATTGAAGTGAGTTTTCTAGTGGACATGGATGGCCTACAAAATGTGCAGGTGATGCGATCACATAGGGTCTCATCATTCAAGGAGCATTAATTTTTTTTTTTGGTTATAGATGTGACCTTAAAAATATTTGAAAAATTTGTAGAATGTCATTTGTTAAACGTAAGCATTATTGAGACACCAATTTTTTAGAAAAGTTTAATGAAAGTTATTGGGTTAAAAATTAGAATGCATTTTATTATTTTAAAAAAATTAAGGAAGCCATATCTTTAAAGCTTAAATTTGCCGTTAATCATCAAAAGCCAAAACAAAAAAATAATCATCATACCATAAAAGCAACAAGCTAATAAGTAATTGGGGCACCATAATAAAAAGGATTATTTTTAATGTAAAACATTGTAATTAGAATATGATTTATTTTTCTAATATAATATTTAGTTAATTGAAAGAGACACTATTTTGTATTGTCGCACATGTCACCTAAATTCTCAAGGCCAGCCATACAGTTGACATGAAAGCTGCAACGATAAACACAAGGTTTTGACACTAACTTAACTTTTAATATATTTCCTACAATTTGTAGGGGTCTAATTGCCACCTCCATTAATCTATGAATTAATTAGAGCGTTCTTATTCAGTATACGGGTTTCAACTAACTTATATTGGCAGCCTGCGACAAACTAACCACTTTTATTTTTTAAGTCAACTTTTGAAGTAAACAAAGCACATTATAAATAACCTATTTCATCTTATCTTTTTCGGCTAATTCTAGATATACATTTTTTTCTACCCTTCTACTTTTAAGTTCATTTAATTTAATAATGTAGTTGATTAGATTAGAAGTCTAGCCATTTAAATGAAATTTAAGTAACCAAATTGATTGTCCTCCAAAAAAAAAAAAAAGAAAAGGAGAGAAACAAAGAGGAAATATAAAAGAAAAAGAAGGGGAAAACAGGGAGTTCCGAAGGCCGAAAATTGGCTTGGCAAATGACATTATTCCAAATAATCAATTCGCAAGTTGTCTCAAGAAGTAAATCTCTTATTAGTCGAGTAGCACATTATTGTGTTAGTCCTGTGTTTACATATCAATTGCTTGGAAAATAGTTGTCTTAATCGACTAGTAAAGTAGTAATATAACAAGATTGTGTTGTCTCATACTGTATAATTCTGTTGTCTCATGTTGAAATGTTTAATTTAAAAACGGTTACAAATTAATATTTTTAGTTTTTAATAATTTAACAAGTTTTTATTTTCTCTCTCCTCAAAGTTCAATCTGTATTTGAGGCACTATTTTTTGTTCTTTTTCCTTTCTTTTCTTTTTTTTTTTCCAAAAGGGATTTTTCTATTCGTTTTAATGCAACTTTAGCATGAAATTTGAACAAGCCTAGTTTCTCAACTAACTTAGGCCACATCCAAATTTAGGTTCTCGCTCTTATTTATTTTAAGATCAATGGATATTTGTTGCAAACTTCACAGGCTACAAATCTTGACTCGCAATCTTACATGTTTGCAAAAACTCGCGTAAAAGTCATGTCTTTAAAGGATGTGGCAGAACAAAAACAAAATTAATGATCTCCATGAATGTTGGGCTTAAATACCATTAAAATTTCCAAATTTTCATCTTTTTCAATTTTTACCAACTATGCAGTAAAAGATAACCATTTGACTTTAAACAAATAGCTTATTTATTGTACTGCCTAAAAGTTATTATCTCCCAAATTTCAACCCTTTTCCTAAATGGGTCTTAACTAGTTTGGAAGATGAAGAATGATACATTCTATGAATTACTACTACAAAATAATTGTGAAAAGTGATATCTATCAAAATGTATTAATGCTTTCTTGTAGCCTTGGCAATAATTGGCATTTTGTTAATTTCTTCAAGAGCACATAAAATTTTCTATGTAATGTTATTTTGCACATTGATTAAACACCCAAAACAAAAATCTATTAGTTATTATTAATATTGAACTCAAATCAAGAATGCTCTATAGTAAAGAAATAACGTCTTACGTGGTGCAATCCTTAAACGTAGGTTTTCCTCTTTGGTCATCTGGATGATATAAGATGATGCAAAAATTTTATTAATATTTTCTCCGAGACCTTGTCACTATATTCTGACAAGATACTAAATGATACATTGTTTGTTTGGCATCTAATTATAATTTTTATAAATCAAATTTATGAAATGTGCAGCAGCTAATATTGAGACCTAGTGAACTTTTAGCGTAGTGCAAGTCTTGTGGAAAAGTTGATTAGGTGACACAACATTAAGTGCTTAAGCATATCATAGATTTAACTTATTATTACACTAGTGTTAGGTTTTAATTACTAGAACCCCAACTATAATAGTATGGCATGTCAACCGTCACTTTTTCTATATAGTCAGATCGAGTTTTATGTATAGAGACCTATATGACTCTATAGAAAAAGTGTGTCATCCGTCGACGCATTTTAAAGTCCAACAAATAAACGCTAAATTAGAGTTGTTATAAAATGATTTTTATAAAGTCCAACAAACGAGGAGATACTTTTATAATGACAACGGCTGGCTCCGTATACAGCCGACTACAAGTTCGACAATAGGCGGAACACTGTAAGTCAAAACAACAATAAAGTATCTATTGGTCGACATTAGAGGTGGGTCATGTGCATATTAGTGGGCAAATGTTTGTTCCTATTATTATGTGGGCAAAAAAATCTTGGAGTACTATAATTTTTTCTTGTGTGTGCAAAGAACGGTAACCCATGCTCGACAATCAACATTTCGAAGTTGATGAAAATATTTAAAAATAAATAATTAATTAATGGTGCATTTGATTGCAAATGTGGAATTTATTCAAAAAGAAAATGGTCGGCTCTAGTCCTCATCCACAGTAATTTAATTAATTAATGGCTTTTAAATTGTGTTAGTCTAATTGTAAAAATAAGAAAAAGGAAGGATACTTCATAAATGGTGGTGTACTTTTGTTGGCAAATAAGCCTTGCTTGGTCCAACAACCTCCTCATAATATGGGAATATATTTATATATTAGAAAACATATTTATAATTAAAGAGTAATTTTTTTACACATTTTTTATTCAAGATCTATTAATTGTTTTCCACAAATTTTAATTATTACCTCCATTCCACAAGCATAGTTCAATTTTTCTTTTTCATTCGTCCCAAAGTATAAATCACTTTCATTTTAAAAATATAGTTTGGAATATTAATTTTCTTTTATACTCTTATTTACTGTGCATTATAATCAACAAAATAATATTATTCGAAGTGGACTATTTAAAAAAATGAAAGTGTATATTAAATAAATGATACTAAATTTTCTCTTTACAACACTATTAATCTCACTTTTCTTATTATTTGTAAAAATTAGAATTGAACTATTTTTGAAGGTTAGACGTAGTAATATTTATAATTTAAATGTCAATTACCAAATGAATAATTTGTGGTTTGAATAGTTCAAGAAGTTGAATTATCGAAATTAGAAGGTAGATGGAGTTTGTATAGAAAATTTTTTTTTTTAAGGAAAATCCAAAAAGAAGACAAAATAATAATAATAATAATAATAAATAAATAAATAAATAAAAGGGAAAAACCACTAGTAGCTAATAATTGCACAAAGTTTGGCATTGAATCCCGATTTTATATCCACTCGGTCGGTGTTGAATGATGGAGCCAAGTTTTGGTGATGCAATAGATTATGGGACCAATATTGCAATTTTTTTTTCTTTTTCCTAATCATAGACGGTTAAGAAATTTTTCTTCAACATAGGGTACAAAAGAACGTAAAGTGAGGTCTATTTGTACACATCTCTAAATTTATTCACACATATAAAATTTGTCATTTTAAAGAAAATATGGTGATGACATTTAAATAAATATATAGGGGTACATATAATAAATTTTATACATAAAATATGTATGTGATATATTAATTCTAGTAAGAAAAAAATAGATTAATTCTAGAAAATACTGTTTTTTTCTAAAAGTACAATCAAAATCTGCATAGTAACAGTACATGTGCGCATAGATATTATATCATATTAAAATACAACGTAAATAAATCAATAATATAGCAAATTACCAAATAAATAAATTGTATACATAAAATTGAATTTTTTATATTTTAGGTGTGCCTGTACGTTGAGTGGTGACTTTGTCCCTACAATTTGTACAAATACACGTGACTGATATGATAATTATTAAAAAAAAGTGATATATTGCTTTAAAAAAATTATAAAATAAAAACTTATGTGATGTGCATATTAATAGGATCCTACTAAGTATACTATTTGCATAGAATAATGTTAAATAGTATTAATAGTTGTGACATGTGTGACATTAAATGATATAAATAGCGTTAAAGATATACACATGTGACATATTTAATTTAACTTATTATTTAATATCACATAAACTGATATAGAACACCATTAATACCATATATTACTCATTTTTATCATTTATCTATCGTTCTCTGCTTGCCAAAAAAAAAAAAAAATTATTTATCGTTCTCCATATCAAAATTATTTTCTCAATTTACGTTGGACTAAGAATCTCTTCACTGCTTTGACAAAAAGGAAAAAAAAAAAAATAGAATCTCTTCACTGAGAGCGACCGACTCTAGAGGCCTTCAATTCCAAGAACTCTAGTTTCTCTCTCCACCTCTTCACATAAAAAACCATGTATCCAATGCCACTTCTTCTCTCTCTCAAGCTACTTTGTATTGCTGACCTAACTCTCTCTCTAGAGGTTTGTGTTGCGTTACTTGTGGGCTGGGTTTTTTGGCAGTTTTGAACTAAATACGAAGACACTCTGTACTACTTTGCCTTTTCCTTCCTGAGTTCCAGGTTTATGTGGTATTCTTGAGCTTGAAAGGTTAATGCATTTTCAGTTTTGTTCACTGAAGAATTGTCGAAGAGATGAAAGGAGCAAAATTGGATACATTGTTTTCACTGAACCGGCGGAGATCAATTCAGGGTTTGATGTTCGTTAGTTTTTTGTATGTTGTTTTGGTGGGTTTTCAAGCTCCTTTTGTGTTCAAAAATGGGTTTAATTCGAATTATGACGGGGGTTTTTCTCGTAATGAAAACTGTTCTTGAATTTCAAGCCATTAGCACTTGAAAGCGAGGAATATTTGGATGAGAAAGAGGCTCCAATTCGGCCTCTCGAGCGAAGAGTCAAAGAGTTTTCTAATTCCCCCCTTTCAAGCTTGAATTTGAGTGCTGGAATTATGAATTTAAGTCCCAAAATAGTCTATTTCCAAGTTTGCCAAAGAGTCCCTTGAGCTAGGCAGAATGCAATGGAAGGAGCTCGAATTTATAGAAAAAAATAGTAGTGGTGGAGGGAATACTGATATCAGCGTTAAAACCGATCTGTAAGATTGAGTGCCCGCCTTCGCTCTCTGCATCAGGAGACATATTTTCAACTAATGAGAGAGTAATGCTATTACCATGTGGGCTGGCCCTGGGGTCGCACATTACGGTGGTGGCGAGGCCGAGGATGGCGCATTCTGAGACAAACCCGAAGATTTCTTTATTGAAGGAGGGACAATATGTGATGGTTTCTCAGTTTATGATGGAATTGCAGGGCTTGACGACAGTAGACGGGGAGGATCCGCCCAGGATCTTGCATTTCAATCCTCGGTTGAAGGGGGATTGGAGTGGAAAGCCTGTCATTGAGCTAAATACTTGCTATAGGATGCAGTGGGGGACTGCTCAGCGGTGCGACGGATTGAAGTCTCAGGCTGATGAGGAGACTGGTGAGAATTGATAATTGCTTGTTCAATTACTTGTGATTGCTTTTCACAGATTCATTTAGCAGTAGTCTTGCTTTTTTTGTTGGATATACTATGTATTAGATACGCTGTTATCGATGATGTTTAAACATGCCTGTGTAGCTTCTCTCAGTTGATTAATCATAATGCATGTCCAAGTTGTTCTTTTAGGTTCAATCAAATGGAGTTTGTACGATATTGGTGGTTCTTAGTGATCCAATATTAATGAGAAAAATGGCTGTAATTGTATCCGTTTGAGTTACCTTCAGGGAGCGGGGGGGGGGGGGGGGGGGGGGGGGGGGGGGGGGGGGGGGGGGGGGGGGGGGGGGGGGGGGGGGGGGGGGGGGGGGGGGGGGGGGGGGGGGG